>BLKR01000989.1:0-282500 GCA_011170035.1 Teleogryllus occipitalis
TTGTTTGCTTTTCTAAAGCTTCTTTTTCAGCTTCTAGTAGGCGAGACGCGGTATGATTAAGAAGAGCTTGCAATTTAACTTCAGCTGCAGTATCTGTCACTATTATGTTATCTTTTGGTGGATAACATTCTTTTTTAGCCGCCTGCACTTTCTTGTAGGATGGGAATCTGATTTTATCCTTGGCTCGTATTATGTTGTATTGATGTGTAGTAAGCTGAGCATCAACACACATAGCAAGGGCTTCAGTTCCCGTAAGTTGTGATGTTTGTGGAGCACTCATATTTTTGTAAGCTTTCCGATATTTGGCTGCTCGTGTCGGTGATGATGCAGTAACTTCTTTCACTACTTGCGAAGCTTCTACTAGACCCGAAGAACGCAAACTCATGTGTGCAGCAAAGGCTAGCTCTTCGTGTGAATACGCACTTCTCATTGTCTCTGTCTTTTGTCGCTTTGTCCTGTCAGACGAATCGTGGAAGCTTTTTTTTAGGTCGACCCTGCTTTGCACCTACATTATTTTCATATTTTGGAAAACTAATTGCTGCATCTAACCACTTTTGATTTTTTATTAGAAACCTATCTCTTTTTCTATTGCTCTTTTGCCATCTCTTTTTAAAATCAGACATAAAGAATGAAAGATTTTTATTAATTTGTGGAATAAAGTTTTCTGGACACTGTGTTCTTCCTAAAACGTAGTCCTTCATACATTTCACTTGGTCATCTATTCGTACGTGTTCAGATTGTTTCATTTGATCGAAAAGAGCTCTTCTAGTTATAAGTACGTCTGTTGATCCCGCTCCTACAAAGAAAATAAGATATAAATGCAATTGCTCTGACAGCCACTAAAATAATTGTCCTGATAGCTAGAATTATGTACCGTCATGGGGGTGAATCTGGTCCAAAAAAAGCTAATTTATTAAAGTAATATGTAATAAATAGGTAGTTAAGTAGTAATAACCAAAAAATTGTTACATAGTAAGTTTCTTTGAACTATTTTAAAATAAAATGAATGATAATTAGGTGAAAATAAGTTTCCATAATAAAGAAATAATAAATTGAATATTACAGTGTAAATAACTCCTCTCGTGGGGTGAATCTGGTCCAAGAAGTATTATAATAAAATTTCAATGAAAACATCAATTGAAAAGTAATATTTTATTCTAGGAAGTTATAATCATTATTTTTTTGGAACAAAATGTGAATAAATTTTAATAAAAGAAAAAAATTAAACAAAACATTAAATTAAACAATTAATAAATTTAATAATAATGAAATTATTTCTAGGATATGGATGTACAAACTCTAAAAATAATTACATTGCAAAAAGTGTTTCAAAAAGTTAAAAATAGTTTGATTAACTTTAATAATCTCAATTCATGCATCTCTTCACTACTCGATGTCCGATTTATCAATTCATTCATCAAAGTTATTGAAATTATTAAATAATTAAATCTATTATATATACATATTTATCCTAGGTATATAGACTAATTATGTTTCAAATATTGTTTATTTAGCAAGTTTTATTAGAAAAGTTTTAGATAAAAATTTGTAAAATACGTACCTTTCGGAAGACACAAGACTAATAAAAACATAAGTACAGAGGTAAACAAATAAGTAAATCAATTCCAATTGTTGCGCAATCTATACTTAACAAATTATACTTACATAATGTACTTAGTAAATTTAAAAAAAATCATAATTCATGTTATTTTTGTATTCTAAACATTGGTCCAGATACACCCCACTTGACGGTATGTTGTATGAAAATGTTACGTAAACATGACAAAATAATTAATGATTTAATTTTAATTTTAAAAGAAACTAATTTTATGTTCGTGTGTTCACAGAACTACTTTGACATTGCGTTCACTACTCGTATAAAGTGACATAATTTCAAATGGCGCACACATGCGCAACATATTTTTACATTTTCGACAAGAACACGTCCTAAGGAATTCGTAAACATTAAAATTTCCGACATGATATGCCCTGATATAATTTAAAATTGCACAAATGTTGAATGTTCTTACCTGACTGTATTGACGCCATGTTTTAAAGGACACCAATGGTCGCAATAGGCATAAACTTCTTCTGGGGATGCGATGCTTACCAGTAATCTGCTAAAGCGTAATAATTAATCGAAAGCGACGCTGGGCAAGAACTGACAGATTCAAGACGGAACATGAGCGGCCGAGGCTGAACGGTGCGTGTCTGGACATGTCCGTGTCCTCTGCTAACAGTCGCTCTCTCCCCTCCCCATCATAGACTGTATCGTAACAGCCGGACTGTTAACTTTCATTTCCATGTGCTATTTGTACAGTTTCGCAAAATTTATTTTTGTACTTTTTGCCAGGAATTAGGTCATTTGGCCACAGTGTGCGCCGAGGGCGTTTGTGGCGTGGACGGAACACTGACAGCAACCTCTATAAAAATAACAATAACAACAACAACAATAATAATAATAATAATAATAATAATAATAATAATAATAATAATAATAATAATAATAATACAATTTCGCGGTCTCTTTTCACGATTTAAAGAAACTGGAGGCTGGTGACGCAATTTTGGTTTCACATTCTGTCTCAGCGCGTCATACAAAAACGTGTTAAGTCTTTGGGTCTGACAATTTTTAAAAAAGTGTTGTGTGCCTGTGTAATCTTTCGAACATCCAAGTAACGTTAATTGCCATCAATTTTGGAATATGTTCATCTTTCATTGTCCGATGTATACCGTGATATAATTTTTAACAAATTTGCATTTGAAGTAGTTTTAATATATTGAATGATAATACTCATAGAACACTTAATTATCTTAAAGTAATTATTGTTTTCCTTACAGAAAGTAAATTATTCGGCAGTTTCACTGATAGCACCTAGATGCGAGGCAACTGCCCAGCGCCGTTGTTTGTGGTGACGCGGCCGCCGCCGGTTTGAATTGCATATTCTGATGTAAAATTTAAAGTCAATTTTTTTCGAAGAATTTTTTTTATTATCGGAAAAACTGCATCTGATATTTTCGTGAAATTCAACGTAGAATTCACGTTAAAGAATAAGTCCCAACTTGACTAAAGTTTATTAAAACAGTTCATAAGTATATATCACATAAAACAGTTTTATTTGTTAAAGCACATTTTTTTAAAGCACGACGTTTTGACAAATGTTGTTTGTCATCTTCCGGTGATCAATGGTGAAAATATCTACGAAGAACATCACAAAAAACATTTTTTAAACAATAATCTAAACAAAAATCATTAGATAAGCACACATCATAAGTAAATTGTCATCTGCTATCTTATGAGAACATAAAAATGAGACGTCCAATATATCAAGCATTTTGTGAGAAAATTGTATTGTAATCCACGAGGAAGTCGTCAAATGGTGAACAGTGTTCACCTTGGTGTAAGCATGGCCGGCCTAGGGTTGAAGTGAAAGTCACGTTGGACAAGGAAGTTTAATGGGGGTTGTGTCGTTTATACTTTTTACTCGATACTCGATACTCGATTTTTTAAAGTGGCAATGTCAATCAATGTAATCAATGTGCCCATGACCATTTTAACAGGGCTCGTGGCCTAGAAATGTGCTTACCACTGTTAAAGAGATTCATTTTATAAGACAGGAGGTGTAACAATGATCTAATATCATCGGCGTCTTGTTAAAAATCAAACTGAATTGCATTGGCGGAGGAATTTCTTTAAAGCGACGCTCATTCTTTCAACTAAGAAAGGATGATATCATAGTATCATGTTCTCAAACATCTATGTTTGAGAATTTCTTGCTTTCCAAGAGAGAATTAAGTACATTTTTAATTTTTATATTGAGGGTTTCCGTAGTCAACCTGTCATAATAATTGATTTCAATACCGAGTATCTTGGGACTATCAAAATTTAAGAGTTGACATGTTTAGTCGATGGTGTTCTTGAATTTTGTCTAGTTGTAGGTTGATTAATGTTACGTTGATGTTCTTTGCTTTCACGCAGTTTCCTTTTTGTTTGTCCCACAATTTTACAGGAAAATCGGCATATGAAATTAAATGTATGATATTTTGTTTTTCAAAAATGCTGATGGGGATCATTTTTATGTTTAATGACATTTTCTTTATTAATTACAGTATTCCTGAGACCAATGATTAAATTCTTGTTAAAAAAATAAACTTGTTTTATGTGACATATGTAAATAAACTGTTTTAAAAAATTGTCTTTAATCAAGTTGGTATTTATTCTGAATGAACAACACTTTATACAAATGCATTCAACGTAGAATCTTCGGATCATTTTAGGCACACTTCCGGACCTGAATTAAGAAATCTCTAACACCTAGAAAATTAAAAATGAATCTCAGTGTTTACTTAAGACATGTTTTTGCTTTGAAGAAAATTTACGGGAAGGAAAATGGAGGCAGCGATTAAAATTTTTAATTATTTTACGAAGAAATTTGGGAAAAACATTTGACGCAAATAACTTCGAAGAAAATAACCCGCAAACAATGTTTTAAAATACCCTTTCTATCTGGATGTTCCAAAATACAAGCTTGTTTTCTCAACACATTTTGTTTCTTTTTTAAAAGCTTTTTTTTTTAATTTCCAGGCTCAAACTGATGCACTACACTCTTGTTGCTGCGTTTTGGCTACTGATGATACAAATGTTATGGTGGGCAGTATCCTTGCTACTGTCAATATGACATACAGCGGCAAGTTCTCACGAATTTCCTCTCAAATCTACGTGTATCTTTGTATTTCATCCCTTTTTTGTTTTTATGTAAAAAGTACTGAAAATACATGTGATAGTGAAAGTCCATGTGAGTGTTTGATTAAGAGGTTAAAAGTACTCGTATACTGTATGAATCTTTTTAATTAAAAAACTTCAATTTCATGTTTTCATTTTAAAAATAGATGTATAATTAATAAAATATTATAAATCACAAACATGCAATGCATTTTTTAACCTGACTTGTAAGAAACGTGGGATGTGAATTGTGAAAACCCTAGTCCGCGAGTATACGGAATATACTAAGTATACGGAGTATACTCGTGGGCTATGAAGAAGGTCCACGTAAACGAATGGTTGAAGAACGTCCTAATTAATTTTAACAAGATAATCCGTGACCCTTAAGTGTGAGATAATGTCGTCGCGTTCGTTCTACTGAACGCGAGACGGGGGAGAAGGCGTATTGCCACTTGTGATGTGTAAATTGGTTTGTGGCATAGCCACAAGCAATCCGCATATGTGGCTTACCTGACACGGCTGGTGAATGGTTGCACTCTCGAGACAGCGAAGCCGCATGCTCGCGTCGATGCCGATTGACGAGCAGCGAGAGAAAGAGAGAGAAAGAGATATGGAGAAAGAGAGAGAGGGAGAGAGATGACCTCTTTTATTTCTTCATGTAATAATATCAACAACACCGCAACATAATTCCCAGAATTAAGGAATGATAGCATTTGACTATGGTTTCAAACTTTGCAATAATTTCTTGCGGGTTCATTACGCTCAAAATTACATGTTGTACTCTTATTTTTGCTAAAATTTTGAATCTCAATATTTTACGTCAATACTGAAGTTAGACGAAATTTAAATTCCCTAGAATTTATAATACTTTTAAACATATATTGGACTAGTGGTGATAAAGAATGGCGCATTACTAGTTAGTTTTCTAATCTCGAACTAGTTAGTTTTCTAATTTCTTCCGGGTCTAGCTTTTAGCTTGTACTCCAACCTTTTGCCAGCTGCCATCTATCGCCACATAAACAATTTTTCAAATTTGTTCAATTTTTCGTTTTCCAAATGTTTAAAACGAAATTACTTTAAATATGTCATAGAAGAGTAAAACGTCGTTCAATTTGGAAATTTTCGTTGAAAACTTTGGAGCAGTTTTTGCGAAAATGACGTTTAAGCGTTACAGTAAATGCGAATTTGAAGCTCTTTTCCACAGAAAACTATACAGTTTTCGAAAAACATTTATTGGGATTTGTTGAAAGCGCTTCTAATCACAATTGAAGTAATGCATACAATTTACTGAAAATGGACGTATTAAACGCACGAGAGATATTTTTAAAAAATTACATTTTTGTAATTAAAGAAAAACAAAATACAGTAAAATTAATTTTAGATCATTTTAATCAGTGCAATTCGCACTATCTGTTCGAAAATTTTGAAGCAAAAATTTGGAACCGTTTTGAGAAATTGACATTGGAGAGCTCCTGAAAATGCTGAATTGTTAGCTCGTTCTCACAGGAAACTTGAGAGTTCATCCAGACATTGTATGTAGCGTTATATAAAGAACTTGCACTCATAAATGCAATGTGAACAAATTGCCGGCAATGTAAATATATATTAACGACATGAGAGCCTAATAAAAAAATAGATTTTTGTAATTTAAGAACAAAAGCAAAAGAACAGTGCGAAATGGCGTTTATGTCTTCTCATAGAGTACATTTAGCACCATATATACCAAAAGTTTAAAGAAAAAATTTGGAGCAGTTTTCGAGAAAAACGTGTTTACTACTGTAAACTAATTAGGGAAAACAAATCTGTGTTGCTTAAATGGGAAAATAAGTTACGAGCATTTGTTTGTAGGAGATGATGACACATCAAAAAACTTAAGAAATAAAATCCGTCAGTATAAGAGTGCTCTTTCTTTTGTGTCATTTTGTGTATTATTGCAATATGTGAGTCATATTGCATTGCCACCGGGTCATGGGCCATAAGTGTTCTAAATTTTGGGAACTCCACATCACAGAATATCTTCGCTGTAACCTGAAGATCCAAACAATGCAACATATTGTGCATATTAGTGTGGGCACAGTATTTTACATTTATCTCAGATCTAACCGTCAAATTTTGACGGGTTGTCACTAGTTTTTTCTGAATTTAGCGCAAGATTTATTCCCTTTTTCGTTACCAGAGTCCAGCAATAAGAGTATTTCTGGCAAATATTCCCAGAGTCCGGCAATAGGAGGTTTTCTGGCGCACAATTACGTAACTTTCTCTTTTTACGAAGCATTAGTAAGGCGAGAAAGTAAAAAAATGAATACAGCAAAATTAATTTTAGGTAATTTTAAACAGTGCAATCAGCACTACCTGTACCAAAAATTTGAAGAAAAAATTTGGACGAGATTTTTACGAATTGACGTTAAAACGCTTCTGAAAATGTAGAAATTTGAGCTCTATTTAACAGAAAACTTGAGATTTTTCGAGAAATTTTATGACATTATTTAAATCACATACACTCATAAATGCAATGATGTGAGCAAATTGCTGGTAATATAAATATTAATGACGCGAGAGTCTAGTCAAGAAAATTAATTTTTTGTAATGTTTGTAAAAACAAAAGGAACAGAGCAAATGGCGTTTATGTCATCTTAAAGAGTACATTTAGCACTATCCCTACCAAAAGTTCAATGAAAAAAGTTGCAGCTCTTTTTGAGAAAATGTTTGTTATTTTTGAAAATTGCACATTTTGCCTATAATATTGCGCGAAAGCTACTAAAAGTTTTAAAAAGCTGTACATGACAATGAAAGAACTAATTATGGACAACAAAATTCATTTGAAGGAAAAATCTCAATCTTTAATTTTATAGTCGTAGGAAGACGCCGAAAAAAATTCTAACTTTAGCAATTTTCAAAAATTCAGAGTTAATCGTGAGTTAATCTTGACCTATGGTACCTTTATCAGTGTATTTTATTCTATTCATAGAAAAAAATTACAGAAAAAAATTGTAGCCGTTTCTTGAGAAAATTTAAAGAAATATCGCAAGGGCTTCATGAAATTTTAAAGAATGTTTTTCAAATTCTCAAAGCTTCGACTCGAGCCAGATGGACAGCGGTTTCTTTAATTTTGAAGAAATCCTCCGTATGGTTTAGCGCTGGTGGTGTTCAAAGACGGACGGATGTTTTGCCGTCAATTAGTTTTTCAGTATCAAGGACCCACACGTGTTAGAGGTTTTTTTCTTATTTAGAAACTGGATTTAAGAACTTTTTCTTTATCAGGGATCGGCAATGAATTTTTTTCTGCTGAAAAATCCGTCTTTTTCGCGCAGCATTAAATAACTTTCTCTATACTACGTATATTACTCTGTATACGTACATATACGAGAAAAAATGTAAATATAGCTCGTAATATACGCTGAACAACTTGCGTTCATTGTAAATGGGGAACAGGGAAAAAGGGTATATGCTTGGCACAGCGTCCTAGAAGGCATATATTGGCGAGGTCACTTTGACTGCAGTCTGCCAGTGGGAGACTGGCAGACTTCCCATCGTCTTCATAGTGTTATATTTAAAAGGCAAGTACTACCTCAATTTTACTACACGGTCGCCAGTTGCTAAATAAAACGCAACAATGCTTTATTCTTTATTTTTACCAATTTTCTAGCATCCTTGTCCTATCCGGAGAAAGGGAAAGGGAAAGGGAAAGGAATTCTAATCGTTGTCTAATAGAAAAGGTCGGGCCTAACATAAAAACACCAGGCATAGGAATTCATCTGGAAGAAAGGTGCAACTCTCAGAAAAGGAAAGTGCACACAGGAACGGGTACATCCCGAACACCCTTCAAAGGCACTATCTAAGCTGAAGATGCGCACAATCCAAGATATCAGCTTACAAATGCAACATTTATTTCAACAAATGATATTAGAACATTGTTCTGTGGCTGCTGCCTTCATAAACATTTACAATATTTCCCTATGCTGTAAGAGAAATGACACAGAATTACAACAATTTATACACTAAATTGTTAGGCAAAAATACGCGTCTCTTTACATAAAGATAAATAAAAATATCCTTCATAACTTTACCCAGAATTACTTCGTTGCGTATGATTTCTGCTGAATTCTCCACTTTAGGGAGTATAGAAATGCAACAAATGCGAACAAAAATGACAAAGAGCTCTTTTGAGCCTCTTTCGTGAAATAATCGTATGATAGTCTGAGTACTACCAATGGTTCTTTGCGACTTTCATAACACGACATAAATTGACATGACTGGATTCTTTGTACAAAAATACATTCCTTGAACCTGGTTGTTTCTTTAGAGCACCTATTGCACATGCAGCAGTGCTTCAAAAGCCGCCTGGGGCCGAACTCGAGACCTTAATGGCGGCGTTACCCGAACGACGCACCTAAGTCGTTCACGGGGCCAAATGACGGGCTCCAAATCAAAGGTCACTGCTCCTGCAGCGGTACGGACTCACCCGTCCCGTCTAATGTTCCTGCACTAGGAACCAAGAAACTGCAACATTTAGAACATACATGAGCAGAATCTGCAACCGTCAATGCTCGGATGCATTACATAATATGCAGGGCACAGTGTCATACAATCTCACGGGCCTGCAACAAAAGGCACAGCTCAATTAAGAGAACTTGCCATACCCAAGCGCATCAATAGCGACTTATCATGGATTTCATTACATTTACATACATAAACACTGCTGCAATAAAAGAGCAACCAGTTAATAAATCACATAAACATCATTACATCAATACATTTCAACACATAAAAGAATCCAGCCATGTTTCACCTGTGCGTGGCCCCATCACAGCCCATTTCGGGCATTAACGCAAAATAACCTTCTACATAAAAACATTTAAAAACAATCTAACGGCACTGAGCCGGGCCCACTCTCAATTTGGAATTACTAATTAACTAAACATGAAACCTCATTAACAGGTCAATGCAGAGTGGCTTGGAGTGGCAATTTCACTGGGGCGCGCAGGCCCTTTTATAAGCTCCTGTAGAGCAAAATATCACACCGCGCGGCACTATTTCGCTGCGGTCTAGCGTGACGAAGCATAACTGATAATTAACAGCACTCCTGGTGGAAGGGCGTGCAAACATATAGGAGTAATGCTCGTTTGACCTGATGTTGCATGTAGACTAAATGTTCGTTAGAGCTGGAATGGAGTATAAGCTAAGAGCTACTGTGGCTCAACCTAGGAGCCAATGGTAAAAATAGACTAATGAATGTTGTGACATTAAATAATATAATATTTTGGCAAATAGAAGCTTATACCACATTACTGAGAGCAAAGATTGAGTCCACATCATCCAGAAATACATGTAGTTTGAAGACATGACATAAAAATCAATGTCGAACCAGTTGTTTTAACGTAATAAATAAAAAACTGTTTTTATAATATTAATTTTTATGTCATAACAGACTGATATTAATTTTATATTCATGATATACATAAAGAAAAGAAGTTTATAATAAACTTCAATTTGTACCAAACGTCCTCATGGCCATGGGATCATAATATCCACATAAATTTTTACCCTTGTTAGAAGCAGAAGCATCAAAAGATGCACTAATATGTAAAGCCTTATATTAATTTACATGGTTGGAACTTAAAAATAAGAGATAATAAATATTGTCCTCTCGAAGATGGATGCGATGGCTTCTCAGATGACGTAGAAAGTACTTGCTCATATTTTTATAAATGGATCATATGTGAAACATGACACATAGGTCTGCATTTGCCAAGTACAGTTTTCTCACATTCTTAGGAGAGAATCTGCTGGCAAGGGCCATTGACTGCAACCTGGGAATCTTCCAACGTTTCCTCATCATCATAGGCTTGCTAACATAAATGCTATCCGACCGTGATGAGTGTGTTGAAACTTGTACCAAGGCTAGGCCAAAGTTCAGTGCCGAAATTGGGAAAAATGTATTCATAAAGACAAAGAGACGGGGTAATTCTCGACAAGGAATACGGCAGACGATAGAGAAGTGTGGAAACAACAAGAACTGTACAGGAAGAACTGGCAAGAAATGTTCAACATTTTGCGACAGAAAGGAATGTTGCATCGAGAAATACAGCGCGCGTGTCACATTCTGGAGAAGGCTGTCACAGCGGAGAAAAGCTCTTTCTGTACCGCTGGCACAGAGCCCAAGTGAAGAGAGAAGACTTAGATTGTAACTGAGAAGTGCTTAGATTGTACAGACAGCGTAGGAGTGTAAAACAACTTCACTACTCCCGACTAAGTAAACGAAGCCGTGTCTAAGCTTGGAAAAATTTCATCGAGGTTCCCTGTGATGGATATCAAAACTGGTGGGCGAGTCAAATACATTGTTCTTCCTATTCATTTCAACTAATTATTTTTATATATATGTTGAGTAATAAATATTGCAAATATCATTATGTAAAACAAGCATTACCATAAAATCAATAAATTACAAAGTTACATTTAATGCTCAACCGGTTGGAAGAAATGAACGACTAGTAATGCTACAACAAAGTCAGACTTTCTCGTTACTCCAGTGACTTCTGACTTCGGTAGTGACTTCGAAAATTGATTCACAACATTTAGTGGCGCGGATTACAAAAAATTGGTTGGGGCTGACCGGTTGCCTCCGTCACCCAGCCGTCCGCGAGGAACGGGAAATCTACACTCTCTGCCACGCATAGAAATTTACCGCATTCAGCTCGATCAGTAGGTAAGAATTGCGACGGCGACGGCGGCTAGCGTTAGCGTTAGCGCTAGCGTCAGCGCTAGCGTAGTAGTAGTAGTAGTAGGAGTGGGAGTATGAGTATGAGTAGATGTAGGAGTATGAGTAGGAGTAGCAGTAATATATATGCAGAAATATGTATGCAAATATTCCATAAAAATGTTGAAATGTGCACAGAAATTTTTAAGATATGCCACGCTTCGTCCCAAAAACGTGTTTTAGAATGACATTTCTTCTTTTTGATATTTAGAAAAACAGAAAATATGCACATTAAAAACAGATTAGTATCTACTTTGGCACGTTTTATTTTGCAATAAGGGCACATAAAGTCACAAGAATTTTATTCAGTTTATCTGTGGTTATGGTGTCTCTTATAAGACATAATTTTGTATGTACAAAATGATCTTTCTACATCATATGATGTTATGTTTTCTACATCATATGTTTTCACACGTTTGTGCTCAATACATTATCTGGATGAGGATCATTCTTTTCTTCCAAGAGTTTAATCTCTGTCTGTAAAGTAGGAAGTCCTAGATTATTTCCAAAATCGTCATGTAAATCCTTCCTAATTTGTTCCATGTGCAAGAATGTGCAGCGTATCACATATACAAGGGTTTTAATGTTGGGAACGTTTTAGTCATGTATAGTGCAGCGTCAATTATCATGAAGAGCATCCTCTCATTTCCCATTTCCTCACTATTTACCCACAAAATTGCGAGATTTGACTTTTTCTTGTGGGGGGAAGGGTTCGGAAAGAGGAGGTCTTTCCAAGCAAGGCTAATCTGAGGATGCCGAAAAAATGCTAGGTATCTTCTTGAAAATAAACCGATGTCAGCAGATATTACTTCGGCGGCGTTCGCCGTCAGTAGTCTGAAACTCAATTGATCTAACGATTTTGAAGGAACAAAAAAGCTCATGATTTGCGTTGGAAATTAAGATTTCACGTTATTTTACGCAAAAAGTCGAAAATATGCAATAACATTTGTATATATTCAAAAGAGCTAAAAATATGCATTATACGCAAAACGTTTCTTATCTTATTTTCAATAGTTTGTTAAGAACATACATATTTTAAATTTCAGGAAGATATAACAATTAACAAAAGACAGGGAATTACATGAACTTCCCTGCTCCAGTTATAAGTAACTATAAATCCCCCCAAAATATTTGAAAGTCAGATTACAAGAAATGTTCTTTTTAAGAAAACATCAAGGCTACTCACTACTTTAGCCTCCCTTCAGAAAGAGACTTCCGTTTGCGCAACTGGAATGAAAACAAATGGTGATATGATCAACACGTGCATCACTGAAAACCCGTAATTTGAGTAGTGAAGTTTCTATTTGAAATATGTTATTACTTAGAATTTGATTTTTTATTATCAACATATTGGAATATCACGGATAAACCACTGCAATACACCTGTGTCAATTTCCGTTCTACGAATACTTGGAAATGTTCTACCGCACTTCGCAATAATTTCGCAAACCATCTCACCTCGCAAATATTGTTACATTGGAAGATTAACCAATATGAATTGCTTTCTCTCAGTATATACGAGCTAGCAAAATGCGCTTTTACTAAAGGGATATGGTCTTCCCTGGTTATAACGCCGTAAATCGTGAATGAATTGCTAGCGCAATCTGTACGACATTTGCGAACACTATAATACTTGAATCTCTTAGTACATAAAGAATCTCAAAGAGTGCGCGATCAGTCGATTACAAAAGTGACGGGAAATGTTACCGACGTTTTGGAGAGAGCACTTTCGCAATGAATGTAGTGGAGTTAAATTAAACGTAACGTCAATATTGTAAGCATTCTAATAGAACCCGTTCGAGTTTTGCAAATGTGTGTATAATTTCGACCACCAGAGATCAACAGGCGTTGTCTAGCGTCTTCGTGTTCTCGAGTTCGCCGCTAGAGTGCAGGAGCCTACGGAGGCCGAAATCGAAACGCGACTCCGATGGGTGGTGGAGCACCTCTCTGTGGAACACCGACAAAATAGCGTGGTTTCTTGGATGTAGGGGTGGGAACGAAAGTAGATAATTGTGAGGCCTATGGGTGTCGTCACCCCTGTATCCCTCGCGATTCTCGCGTTCGTTGCCGCCACATGTTTGTTCCCTGCCGACTTCGCTCTCAGCCTCCGGTGAGTGAACGTTTCAGGGGTGCAAACATTTAATAAGAATCAAAAGTGGAATATGTAATGCCCCCATAAAAATTGTATTCAAAAGACTTTCCCTTTACAAAGTATTTTTAATCCTACTCACAGAACAACCCTAAATTGTTTCATTGTATAAAAAATAGATTAGAACTTACACAATGGAATTAAATTTATTTTTATGGGTTGCTAGAAAACAGTATTATCAAACCTTAAAACAGATACATAGTCTTTTAGATTTTATCTCGAGGCAAAGCATTATTAACCTCGTGTTATTGCGTGGCAGTTCTTAGTATTATAGTTATAGTCTTCTAGATGGAAATATTCTATCATGGAATTCTTTTCACTAGAATGATCTAATCTTGATTACCTCATAAGCTTGATAGTGATGGCGCGTGCTATAAGCATACCGAATGTGGAGTAGAACCATGTTTACAATTCTCTTAGGCACTATCTGAGTCTTCGGAATTAAGATTTAAGTTCATTTCTCTATGTAACTTTCATCACACGAGCTCTGAGATTAATGAAAATCCATTCTTCTAGCAATCTGGAGCTTTTTACTTTCCTACACATTTCTCATAATGCCTGGGATCTCTCAAATTGGACTATCCAATATGATTTTAGAATCGAAATGTATGATGCACGTGATGAATAAATCTAGAATTACTCTCGTTCAAAGTTACATTTTCAAAATAATTTTACTCCGTAAAAGATAATGAGAGCTCTTTAATTTTGGGGAGACGGAGGATATCGTAAAAATAAAGTTGACGCATTTAACTCATTGACGGCGAAAGGCACAATGAAACATGACGTTATGGGCCATATGCTAAAGAAGAATATGGTCTCTGGGGACCACACCATTTTTTACTTTATTGGTGCAATCATTTTCAGATGTTTCTAAAAGTAGTTTGAAAAATTAAATTAAATGTTACACATGTGATTCACAAATGAGGGACACCGGTGACCCTCTTGGCGCGCACATGCACATTTACATGAGGGTTACCAGTGGGGCACATTTTTTCAAAAAGTGAGTATCAATGATATTCAGATTCAATGATATTCAGGATCCTTTAAAGGAAAACAAATACATAAAAGTTAAGTGTTTTTAATGAGAAAAGGAACTGTATTGAAGAAAAAACTTTAAAATAAAATGGAACAAATCCTCTACAATACAATAGCACTGCTACAAGTAGTAATTTAGAACGTTAAGAGCATTGTGTAATAAATTGTGCTTCGCTCTATTGGAGAAAGTTGAAACTAAATCAATATAAAGCCCGCCTGGAGAGACACAAACCTTCAAATAAACACAAGCGTGAGACCCACCGGCGATCGTCATGGCCATCACCGAGAGAATTGCTGGGGCTCTCCAGTGGGTCTCATGGCGCCATGGTGAAACTCGTGACCCTTATGGCAGTCATTGTGTTAATTTAATATCAAGTGAAAAAAGACGTACAAAGCATTACGGAATGAAAATGTTTATTAAATTCAATAAGTTTTGGGAGACTTTTGCGACGCACCGGTTTCACACCGTTGCTCTAGTACAGGTTGTCGAAATGCGTTCGCACGAGCTATTGTCCGCCTAGGAAGCACTGCTCTCCTGAAAGAATGGATTATTTCTCTTGAATACACTCTCATTTCTCCTCCAAATGAAGAAAGGGCTGTAGTGGGGAATCTAAGCACAAAGAGCAGATCAAAGTATCACAAACGTTGTACGAAAATGCTTGATTGCGTCTTAGGCTAGCGACACCCGGGCGTCGCAAAATGTACGTGGATGACGTCCGTCAATTTGACATCCGTTGGTAGGCAGGCCACACGAGCACGACCATTGCCGCGCAACGGACGTCAAATGCAACGCAACGGACGCCCTGTTGTCTTGTGCTAGCAAACATTGATTTCGCAGAGTTAGCAATTGTGTATTACGTAATGAAACTTGGGTTCATGCATTAAAAGAGAGTGCCTTTTGACGGGAACATTTTACACACTCTTTTCGATTTTATGCAACGATGGTGAGATTTTTTTATTATTTCCAAATGTCCGAGCCGTTTTTCACTGATGTGCTCTCGATTACATGATCAAAAAAAAAACGCAAAGATACTACCAATATGAACTACCACCAGAAGAAATGCTTGCATACGCACTTCATTAATTAACCTTTCAATGAATCTTTCTTTTGAATCTGTTCATTTTGTGAATGGAAAAACGTAAGCTTTTCGTTCAACGATTCAACGTACGTAAATTGTACGTTGCTAGTAATCCATGTGTTTTGCACGCTATGGAGGCTTAAGAAGCTACAAAGTGCGTCAGGAATAACGTACTCATTGTAGAGCAGACAAGTCAAGACGCGCCTGCACGAGCTTCTTGCCCGCCTGGGGAGCCCGGCGCTCGTACGGGCACGGGCCACTTCCCCTGACTCCGCGCTCATTTCCCCTTAAAATCCAGAAAGGGGTGTACACGCAAGCTGAAGCGGCGCGAGGCAGCGAATAGTGGCTTCATGAGAAAATATATTTGCCAGATTGTTCCTATCAAATAACCGAGAATTGTATTATGTTTATAGTCTTCACTTCTTATTAATACTCGTATTTCGCGTTCATTTTCTTACTAAATTCTTCCATATATACTACACATCTTTGCTAAGTGACAGGAATATGAATGGCGAATTCTTTCCTTGTTTTTGTTGGCTATGTGTAATTAAATCCTTGAGTTATTTATTGTATTTAGCAATAATGTGAAATAAATTAACAAGTCTATATAAGTTAACAATGCTTGCATACGAACGGACAGCGCTCTTAACAGACAAGAATATTTGCCTGTTAAACTTCCTAACCTGAACGTAGAAAGTTAATGCTTTTATATCACTCTTAAGTAAACAAGACTACAAAATCAAGATATTTTTTATTCTTTTTTAAAAATTTTACTCTCAATCAAGAATTTGAAATCTGACTGATGTAGGGTAAATGGTACACTGATTGGCCACTTTAGAGTTGTGACAGCATTAACTGATATGAAAATATACATTTTGAAAATTTGTGACGAACTTCTTACTGGCCAATGATCCTTTTACTTATCGCGACCGTAATTTTTATCGGAAAATGAACATCACGTTATTAATTAATTTTTTAGTGAAAACTTGTCATTTTGTACAGTGATTGGCCACAAATGAAAGTGATTGGCCAACATGATGACAGTGGTTGGCGACTAATTTTTTTATAACAGAAACAACTAGTAAAACGATATATTTCATTTATTATATTAACTATGAAAACACATTTTTTAGGTACAGGATAAATATAACTTTAATATTTTATATAAGTGCTGTTGGGGAAAATTAAAATGTTCTCGTTTTCAAATCTGAGCATATTCGACTTAATTCAATACTACAGCTACTCTATAGATCTTCCTTCTCCCTAGCTGTTTTGTGATCTGGATTATTTGAACGACACTGCAAATTTGTTTTGGGAACACTAAATGATTTTGCAACAGAACACACAGATTAACCGTTATTTTAACACATTTGATGTCATTTGCTATGGCTCCTTCATCATACTCTTCCTTCGGCTTCTCTGGCATTGTAAGATCACTTATTTCAGGCCCACGGCAGATTAAACTAAGTACAATAATATTAAACTACGATTAAAAACGGTGTGTAAACAATTATTAGTAGAGTGGCCAATAACACAATCCACAAACTATCGAAGATACAGTCATTGGCCACTCCCTATGCCACTAAATACGCAAAGCTAGGCTTCTCATTTTCACCTGATATCATTGGCACTCAATGAGATTTGTGCTTTCTGACATATCATTGTAATTTACTTACTGCCGTAATCTACAAACAGCACTTTTGAATATCAGGTTTCTAAAGAAAATCGTAAGAAATCTTTACGTACAATGAACACACATCTGAACACTGTTAACATACATCCGCCATATTGGCAACTTGCGGTCAAAGAAAATATCACATAATACTCAGAAAGCGTCCCTTCGCGCCATTTCCAAGCAAAATATTAGAACACGGTATTAGAACAAGCGATTATTACAATTATAATTGGAGTGGCCAATCACTGGGGGTGGCCAATCACTCTACCTTTTAACCCATTATTTCATTTGAATGGATCATTTATTTGATTAAAAGATAAAATGGGAATTAATATAACAAAATTTGTGACAATAACTGCAAGTAACTTCTCCCTAAGACTGTCATGAGCCAGGTATCCAGGGACGTACTTGCCTCTACGCAGCATGTGCATAACCCTTACTTTTAAATCTGGCGCCAATTTCTCTGGACGGAGTGATCGCGAGTTCTAGTAAAGTGGTTACCTTGCCCGTGACCTTGACATGCCTGATCTAGAGGGTAACGTTCGTTGGCTGCTACGCGACGGACGTTCTTGACGACGGCAAGTGCAGCGCGCACGTGAGCCACGGCGCTTTAACGCCCTTCATTTGACACTTTAACGCATTGCGCACTTTAACGCCCTTCATTTGACGCTCGCTAGCCGAATACTTCGACGGAACGAGTCGACTTCCGAAAGAACATCTGAAAAGGAGAGATCAGTCTCGCATTTTTTATATTTTTTATTATGTAATTTCAATTTTTATTAGGTCATTTTTTACATATTACGTCCGAGCATGAAAATCCAAACAACTGTATGTTCAAAGTAGGTACATTTTTATTTGGAATATCGTAGTGGAAATGTTTAACATTTGAAAATATGTTTAAACAGTTTAAGCGTCGGCGACGCCACCTTCACCTAATTGTAAAATATGTTAAACCCTTTATCCCAGTACTTTGAGTGTAAGATACGAACACTGAATCATTTTTCGATTTATTCATTCTGACACAATGAGAACAAAAACACTTCTTCTCTTGTAAAAATAGCAAGAAAACTAATTTTGGATATAAATCCTATTCCCAAAACACATTACGTACTGTAATGTTAATTCCATGTAGAACCCGTAAATTGAGTCGCGAGAAAAGTTACGCAGTCAATTTCATTTCTGTCGTGGCAGCTGTTAATAATAAATTCACAATTACAACTTAGTGGCTTAGTTCGTTCCCAAGAGGAGGGCGGCGCAAACTCCTTGCGTTGGAGATCTCGACTCCACGAAGATTTCGAGTTTGATGTTGATAGGGCAGAGGATTCGCTTAAAACTCCTGCGTTTGCACTCGGCGAATGGCTGGGGGGGGGGATCCAAACTCTGCGCTTAAAGAAATTATAAGGAAATCCGGAAATAAGTGCGGTTTTACATATGATTTGGATTGTCTTAGGATTTTGGCCCATGAACTGCGGCGATCGTTTGCTGTCATGATAACGTCGAAGTTGCTAGGGATAAGAAAAACATTGTTTTGTTAAAAATAAGATCCCCTGGTAGCAGTCAGACTGTGAAAACCAAACTCCAAATAGACAAATATTATATGTTTAGAATAGTTTTATCGACTGGTCTATAAAATGATTGTTCAATCAATATTAAAAAAGTTATTGATTTTCAGACTTCATATTTATGAGTGAATACACCGGAACACTTGAGGTCCTCTAAAAACTCGGAATGTTTTGTTAGTAATTGCAAAGAATTCAATAATAACAATAACGAATGGCTTGTGTGACAACATACAAGGGAAATTCACCAATTGTGATCATCCGTTAGAAATTTTCATATTCTTAAAATACTTGGACTTAATAAATTATTTATGGCATATAATACTTTATAAACTCAATAGACAAATAGAGTACTTCTTTCTCAATAGATATCTTGCTCAAAATGGTCAATTTTAGATTTATTTTAATTTTATGAAGTTATTTTCAAACTCGAATTTTGATTCACTAGTGATCTCTTGGAAACAAACGTTTCGTAATGGTCAGATAACCTTGGACCTTTAACGTTGGTCCTAAAATGACGAACACTGGATATGATTGCAGGTTTACCAGTAAAAGTCCCAGCTTGAGTCATAAATTGCATTCAAAATATTAATTAGATGTTTGAATTTATTTTTTGAATACAAAATGAAGAGAAATAAAAAAATATACGTGAATACGTACATAAACGAGAAAGAAAAGAATTTTCTTTGTCCTAGTCCTGGTCACTAGCAATCAAAAGTGGAAACTTTTCCTGTGACTATGTCTTAAGCGAGGCAAGATCTTCTATTAAATTCTTGTTTTCCGCAATGTTCCAAACCTGTGTACCTCATATTTCACGAATACTATAAGCTTACCGGCACTAGCTAGGTAGCTAGGTTGAACTGAACCGCTCTCTCGAGAAGTCTTGCTGCCAGCTGCTTTGATTGAAAGATTCCGTGGTCTCTCTGATTAACACCAGGCGAATGTCGCAGCTGTACCCTAACAAATGGACCTCGGACCGCGCGATCTTTCCATCCCCTTCGTAGTCCTATCCTGATCCCTTACTTACTCACTTATCACATGCACTATTTGTCTTGTCGGCGGACCCGTCGGAAACTTACAGCTTGTCCTGGCTCGGGCGGTGCCCCTCTGATGGGTGACACTGATTGGGGAATAGGCAAGCCCACATAGATCGGCGCCGGAACTTGCCATCCAGTGGGGAAAGATCGCCTCCTCTCAAAATAAAAATACACTACACTTACGGGGCTAATGACCTTTATATTAGCTGGCCATTAGCCTTGGAACGCTCCTGGAATCACTAATCAATCATAAGCATATTGGCAAAATATTATGGGCTTGAAAATCTCTAGCTATTCTTACAGGAAGACTTGAACTTAATCTTGTTTGTTACACAACTGCCAAAACTCCGTCTGTGACTAGTAATAAATGCAAATACTCTGATGAACCCTAGCCCGTGAGCTACGATACGTAGGCCAGGATATGTGATGAATCACCTGGAGGTCCCCCTGAGTATCGATACTCGTGTTGTGCGCGTGCTGAATTTTGATTTTTGAGCGCCAAGCGCTATACAAACCTAGTCTCCTACTACGGATCTAGAGAATCTCGAAGAGGTGAAATGCTCTGGGTTGAGGAGATGCGCATGCTTGCTATCTACTGTTAAATAATAGGCTAATTGAGTTGATTAATCGTCGTCCGTGTAAGTGGCGGAGACATATTTATTTTAAATTAACTGTCACTTTGTACAAAACTGTCACAAATGCGCGCAAGTCTCTCTCTGTCCAGAAAAATGACAGTTTCTGAATGATGCATAGGGACATGTAATGAGTAGTTTGGAGTGACCTCGCTCCCGAGAATTGCATGGCTGTGTTTGCTGCTGGGGTTGCTGTGCTGGACGGTGCCCCGGCGTCAGTGCAAGCAAGCAAGCGCCAAGAAGGGGATGAGTCACGGAGGTGTGGGTGCGTCAGCAGCGCGCGCCGGTCCCCGCGTTGAAGTGCCTCTGTCGTGGCGATGTCGGTGAAGGTTAATACGCCGGGTCGCGTCTTCACACACCACTTTCCCGCGTAAAGCCGCACGTCATAGTATGCAGTGCACTTTCGCATGTGCTTTTCGGACAGGTGCGTCAAGCTGGAGCAGCCAAGTCGGCACACCACAACGAAACATGTCAAATCATTTATTGCTTACTAATTGCCAATTAATTGCCACAATTTGGAATTAATTCCCACGTATTTTCATGGAGAAAACGAGTGTGTGCTGGCTTCACGCGGCACCAGTACATACATAAGTTAACTTTGAGTTGTATATCAACGGAAACCGTCATATCATTTATGGCTAATTAATTGCCAATTAAGCCACAATTTGGAATTAATTGCCACGTATTTTCGTGGTGAAATCGGGTGTGAGTTGGCTTGACGCGACGCCAGAACAAACATGAGTTAAATTCGAGTCGCAGCACAACAGAAAGCGTCAAATCATTTATTGCTAATTAATTGAAAATTAATTGCCACAAATTGGAATTAATTCTGTATTTTAGGCCCAAAATCATCAATGTCAATGCAGCAGACATGACACAACACCGAAAATGATAGAAAATAATCGAATATAGAGAGAACAAACGAGCACAATCCAATAAAACAAATATATGTGAAAGCAAATTCTTGATACTAATTTATTACTCTAAACACAAATTAATTGTTCCTGCCATTTATGAAATAAATAATTTTTAAAAACGTCATAGTTATGCAACTACGTACGTCAATCAAATAGGAAATTGGAATATACCAATGGGTACTAACAACTAAACTCTAATATACTGCGACCCACCCCTCCGCCGGCTAGCTCAGAATGGGTTTTCAAGGTGGGCGCAAAATAAAAAAATACAATTAGAATAGCGGGGATCAGGGTCATGTGGGCCGTTGTGGATTGAATGCACTTACACAGAAACTCAAGTCGAATCACTTTCCACTTACTTAAGTATATTCTAATTAAATTGCTGTTACAGTAAATGAACATAAAACACTTTACATATACAAGAATTTTGTCTTGCTGAAAAAAAAAAAACAACTTACACTCTTAATAATTAACTACACTGTTTCCTTTCTCTCATTTAAATCAATTTCAAAGAATACTTAAAACTTTGCCTAATCATTCCAGTCGTAAATTTCCTAGTTGCAACTTTACAATTAGCTAAGTTTTTCTTGAAAGAAAAGATTGATTCTATTTTTCACAGAATATCGGTATAAAGAACCTGTACTAATACTTTCTTTCCGAAACAAATTATTCCTTCTAATATCTACAAATTGTTCAAGTTGGCACGACCTTACTGTGTCTTCTCACGGCGTAGAGAAATCTGCGGCGTCGACTCTTCCAATCGCTCGATGTCCTTGTCCTTGCAGCTCGGTCGGGAGCAAAGCCGCCCCTCTGCAGAACCGCACGGTCGCCCCTTTCCAGTACCGTTGTTCAACTCACGATGTGGCCTCCGTCTCGTTTTCCGTTGATACTCTTTTCGTATTCTTTTATAGAATGTAACTAGCTTTTAATTCCATATTTAAAAGAATCTACAATACGACAACTGAGTCTATTGTATAAGAAGAATAAATATAAAAATAAAAAACTGCAAAGAAAAGAAATGAATGGCCTCGTTAGTTTCATGCTATTCACACTCCTCTCTCTTACAAAGATTTTAAATGCGTCACTTATACTTTCATCCTTTTCCTGATGAATTGTTTTAATGCATTGTAATATGATAATTACCTCCTCGAATGTCTTGAAGAGTTTTTATCGTAGATGCAGTCCTGAAGTCCGTAGCAGTACGAGGTGCCGCCTTCTCGTGATCGGTAGGTCCTCACTCTCCAGCTGTTACTTCAGAAAAGAAAGCTTTCTTTCTCCCGACTACCGGTGTCGCATACTCTACCGAGACGCTCTCTTACGGATATAGTTCGTAGTTTCCATTTTCGGATTGTATTCATGCGCGTTGGCGCGCGTTCAAACAGCTTATCTTATTCTTGGAATATTGATGTGCTCCGTTTTCCGAGACCTCGGCAAAACGGATGGTCACATAACCCCTTCTTTCGGAAAAAAAGATTTTGTGGGATTTGATTTCATATGCCGAAAAAATCTTTTAACCAAACTTGATGCTCTTCCTTTCTTCTGTCTTGATTCTGGAATGTCGAGCTATCTTGTTTCTTCCTTCTTCTTCTTCTTCTTCTTTCTTCTTCTTTCTTCTCCTTCTCTCTTGTTTTCTTTTTACATGATTCTTGTCGGTTATTTTATCTATTTGTTTCATCAATTTTGCCACTTATCTCATTCTTTAAATGGTCGCAAACTGTGGAAATTATACTTTCCGATTGTAATCCCACTTTCATCTAGTGTTCTATCGTAACAACGGAAGAAATATTGCAGTGTGCATGGCGAAATTCGGAATAAACCTTGAGTAATAGTTCACGCAACCTAATAAACTTTTGAGTTGTTTCGTGTTTTTAGGCGGTGCAATCTTATCTATTTCTTGCATTTTCTCCAAGTTCATCTTGACTCCGTTGACTGTCAAATCATACCCCAGGAATTTAACTTGTTTAGTGCAAAAATTACTTTTTTCCAAATTCAACTGTAAATTATTTTCAATGAGACGTTTCAGCAAAATATCTAGCTTGTTCATGTGTTCTTCAAATGTCTTCGAATACACGAGCACGTCATCAATATAGATAAAAGCATCGCT
Organism: Teleogryllus occipitalis; assembly: GCA_011170035.1. NCBI lineage: Eukaryota > Metazoa > Arthropoda > Insecta > Orthoptera > Gryllidae > Teleogryllus > Teleogryllus occipitalis. The sequence goes on from BLKR01000989.1 coordinate 23,668, forward strand.
AGACATCTCTCTGTCAATGATATTGTCTAAACATTGCACAAGAGCAGATGCACTGTTCTTGAGTCCAAATGGCATTCTTTTGAAAACATACGAAATTCCCCGGTGAATAAATCCTGTATATTGTCTACATTCAGGTGCTATCGCTATTTGCCAGTAAGATGCAGTGAAGTCGGTTGAACTCAACCACTTGTTGCCGGATAATTGATTAGTTAAATCCTCTACACGCAACGGTCTGTCTCTGTACGGTAGGGTAACTTGATTCAATCGTCTTGCATCTAAACACAACCTTATCTTCCCATTACTCTTTTCTACGAGCACTATCGGACTTAGATAAGAGGTTTTGGACTTCATGATAATATCATCTTTAACCATTGTAGCAATGAGCTTATCCACCTCCTCCTTATGTTTTTCTGGAATGACATATTGGTAACCCGTGAATGGCGTTTTATCTGTTAGTTCTATTTCGAATTGAAAATCTTTTACTGGATTCTTGTTTTTGCAAAACACCTTCTGATTCCTAAGTAATACTTCAATTAATTGTTTCTTCTGATTTTCATTAAGATTAGAATTTCCTTGCACATGCGAACGAATTTTCAGCTTCACATCTTCTTCCTCCAAACAATTCGCCTCCCAATAATTCCATGTGAACGAATCAAATTCGAGATCCTGTTGATTATTCGGTTTTAACGTCATGGTATTTTTTTCTAAATTGATAACAACCCCGTATTGTTTCATGAAATCGATTCCCAGTATGAGCGGATATAAAAGTTCCGGCGCTACTAGGCACACAACTTGATACTTATTCTTGCCTATCTCTATATCCAAATAAACTTGTCTTGTTATTGGCTTTGATTTTTTCCGATTCGCACCTATCAGAAAAGACTTTACGAGCGGCAATGTAGGTACCTCCACTCCCTGGTTTTTCAATTCATTCAACAAACTTTCCGCTATGACGGAGGTCGCACAACCTGTATCCACTAGTACTGACGTATCAACACCCTCACATTTAACCTTAAGCTTCGGACACTGTCGCCTGGATCCGATCTGCTTTTGTTCTTCTTCGTTCCACGGTTCGTCATCAAATGAGATTAATTCGATCGATAATATCGCCACCTCTTCTTCCCTAGATTCTTCTATTAGGTTTGCGGCGGGATGGCGTGTCGAAACAAACCTTTCTAATTTTCCGACTCATGTCCGCGAGATGTACTGGGTTCAGTATTTCTGTTTTGGAAAACTCCTCTATCAATAGAATTTTTTCTATTCCTATCTTTAGACGGCGTCCTATCTTGTCTAGCATAGGTCTGTTCTTCTACGTGCTGTTTCGATTTGTAAGTTCCTCTTTTCTCTGATTTGCTTACATAATGTTGCTGCTGCCTGCTGTCTTGGCTTTCTACCGGCCCACTAACATTTGCCCTTGCTCTCTGTAACCTCTCATTGTACACGAAAGTCGCATCATACAATCCCAGCTGCGTTATTAACTTTTCCGTGGACATTGGCAAGAGATTCTTAAGCAAATTTTGTGTAGCTGACGGAAAATGACGTGTTAACAAACAGACAATTTCGTCATCCGGGATCGTCGGAGTACATAATTTGAAACAAGCTAACTTCTCCTCTGCATATTCTTGCATGGACATCGTACCTTTCTTCCACGTACCATACATTACATTAACTTTGAAATTAATTTGAGTTTCATTGTTCCAGTATCTTGAGTAAAATTTTTCTTTAAATTCTGTCATAGTTTTTGGTAATTCTCCTAAACTATCTGCCCATATTCGTGCATTACCCTGCATCATCTGATAGACTATGTGAGTTTTCTTATTGTCCGGAACATAATTTAAAGAAAAGAAATTATCCACCTGCCTCATAAATACGCATGGATTTTCATCTCCCGCTGCACTAAATTTAGGAGTACACGGTAATGAAAAATACGTGTGCGGAACGCTTCCTCCACTCGATGGTAAATTTTCAATTTGATTTTTCAATTCTACAACGTCATTCGTACATGCTGTAATTTGGTGTTGTAGAACCACATCTTGTTCCGAAAGAGCTTTTATTCCACTATCTAATTTACTAGCTTGAACCTTAACTTGTTCAGTAACTAATTTTTGAAACTTCTCTACACCTTGTTCTATCTCAGTCTGCCTGTCGGACACGGTGGTTATAAGATCTGATTGCATTTCGATCCTATTTTCAAATCCTTTCGTAACTTGATCAATCTTCTCTTCTAATTCATGACCCAGTTCCGTGAATTTTTCTTCTAACTTCTCGTGTTCCTGCCCTAATTCTTGTTGAATCTCATTCTTAAATTCGACCTTCCACTGTTCTGCTAATTCAGTGAATTGTATTTTTAAATTCTCTTCTAACTTCCTATTATTTTCTTCTAATTTTGTTTCTAAGGCATTCTTGTTCTCCTCTAATTTAGTTTCTAAAGCATTTATTGCCGAGTTATTCTCCTCTAATTTAGTTTCTAATGCATTCTTGTTCTCCTCTAATTTAGTTTCTAATGCATTTATTGCCGAGTTATTTTCTTCTAATTTTGTTTCTAAGTTAGTCCCTAATTTCTTTATATTTTCCTCTGTCTTTTCATTCTGCATTCCTAACCTCGTATCTAATTGCTGCATGAATTGTCCTATTAATCGTTGCATCATTAAATTTGCCCTGTCGAGGTTTCGTTGTTCCTCATCCGGATCTCGTGTTGGCGTTTGCTGTGATTCCGTCGGCGAGGTCATGCTAGTTTCTCCTGACGTTCCTTGTTCTACTTCTACCGTTTCTTTCGCGATCATGGTACTTGGAGCTTGTCCTCCCACTTCCCTATCGCTATCTGAATCCCCAGACGATCCTTCAACGGTAGTTAAATTCCTAGCCGCGTTATATTTATCTGCCATTTTGACTGTATTAACTGCCTAGAATCAATCAATCCTCTTTCCCAGACACAATACACTTTTTACAAATTATTACACACACAAATACCAAACACTATCTCGAACAGATAACACTTTCATATAATACCCTTTTTGAAAAACACTCCAGAAAAAACACACTTTTACACAACACCTTTTTTTGTTCTCTGTAACCTGTTCAGCAATCTTAGTGAATTGTGATTCAATTGTACTAGAAATTTTGGTTCCACCAAATTTTGGTCTCAGTTTTTCTCAAATCGAGTTTTGGTAAATGCATCCAATAATCGAGCCCCGCTTATGGGCGCCAGTTGCGACCCACCCCTCCGCCGGCTAGCTCAGAATGGGTTTTCAAGGTGGGCGCAAAATAAAAAAATACAATTAGAATAGCGGGGATCAGGGTCATGTGGGCCGTTGTGGATTGAATGCACTTACACAGAAACTCAAGTCGAATCACTTTCCACTTACTTAAGTATATTCTAATTAAATTGCTGTTACAGTAAATGAACATAAAACACTTTACATATACAAGAATTTTGTCTTGCTGAAAAAAAGAAAACAACTTACACTCTTAATAATTAACTACACTGTTTCCTTTCTCTCATTTAAATCAATTTCAAAGAATACTTAAAACTTTGCCTAATCATTCCAGTCGTAAATTTCCTAGTTGCAACTTTACAATTAGCTAAGTTTTTCTTGAAAGAAAAGATTGATTCTATTTTTCACAGAATATCGGTATAAAGAACCTGTACTAATACTTTCTTTCCGAAACAAATTATTCCTTCTAATATCTACAAATTGTTCAAGTTGGCACGACCTTACTGTGTCTTCTCACGGCGTAGAGAAATCTGCGGCGTCGACTCTTCCAATCGCTCGATGTCCTTGTCCTTGCAGCTCGGTCGGGAGCAAAGCCGCCCCTCTGCAGAACCGCACGGTCGCCCCTTTCCAGTACCGTTGTTCAACTCACGATGTGGCCTCCGTCTCGTTTTCCGTTGATACTCTTTTCGTATTCTTTTATAGAATGTAACTAGCTTTTAATTCCATATTTAAAAGAATCTACAATACGACAACTGAGTCTATTGTATAAGAAGAATAAATATAAAAATAAAAAAACTGCAAAGAAAAGAAATGAATGGCCTCGTTAGTTTCATGCTATTCACACTCCTCTCTCTTACAAAGATTTTAAATGCGTCACTTATACTTTCATCCTTTTCCTGATGAATTGTTTTAATGCATTGTAATATGATAATTACCTCCTCGAATGTCTTGAAGAGTTTTTATCGTAGATGCAGTCCTGAAGTCCGTAGCAGTACGAGGTGCCGCCTTCTCGTGATCGGTAGGTCCTCACTCTCCAGCTGTTACTTCAGAAAAAAAGCTTTCTTTCTCCCGACTACCGGTGTCGCATACACTACCGAGACGCTCTCTTACGGATATAGTTCGTAGTTTCCATTTTCGGATTGTATTCATGCGCGTTGGCGCGCGTTCAAACAGCTTATCTTTTTCTTGAATATTGATGTGCTCCGTTTTCCGAGACCTCGGCAAAACGGATGGTCACAATATTTTGGAGACAAATCTGAGAAAAGAATTCCTATCAGTCATAGAACCTGATTGGGTTATATTCCATTGAAGCTCGTGAATGGTTGTTTACAAACGTGACTACAAACACATTCTTTCAACACAAAATAACGAAAATTACTGACTCTTCGCTTACTGTTTCCCTCACCTCTCGTTCTTCGGTTCATTACAGGCACACACGCGATTTGTAACAAAACAAGTAAATTACATCTGTCGCGTACCACTGGCAAATAACAAATGTTAATTATCAGCTGCGTGCAGCCTGCGAATCACCAGACGTCTCAAAACTCTGAGTGGAAGAGCAGTACACGACCAGGACATACAGTTCATTTCCTCGTCAGAGAGAAGGAGCTGCTTGATCTGAAATGAAATAATCTCATTTTGCACTGTTTTCAGTCTCAACATGCAGTTCCATGCCTTATGCACTAATTCATGTAAAAAAGACGAAAATGATCAATTTTGGACTAGTACTGTTTTTTTTTTCATTCACCTATTCAAATTTGTATGAATGAAATTGGAGTATTGAATTTGTGCATCATATTCACTCATTAACTCGATGATTGGTAATCAATGATTTACCGCTATTTGGATTATAAGAACAATTATTGTAACATTACTTGTAGTGTATAGACAGTATTTCGTTGGAAAGGAACACACCAGAAGGTATGTTGGCACCTGGATACGGCGATACTCTTTATTTCTACAACTCTCACAAGTTTGTGACTCTCTTATTGATATTGCAAAATAAAACGTGGATATCGTTATATCGCAACTTCCTACACTTTTTAATGATGGTATATTTACACGTCTTCCTTAGAATCTAGTAAGCTGTCTGATTTGTTTCCTCGCATGTTGTCTAATTTGTTCCAGCACGTGCGTGCAGGAAGACTGGTTTCTGTTAAATGGTTTCGCTTTATTCACTTCCGTCTCGTTAACGAACCGGATCCAAAAGCCGGGCGATCGAGCGTCGCGCGCAGTAAAATGTCACCCCCTTCCCCGCGCCATCGAGACGACCGATTTGAGCCGGCACGCTTCCACATTGGCGCGATTACAAAAAAGGTGGCCAAAAATCGAAGAAGAAATGCGATCTATTTAAAAATCACTAGATAATTCTTGTTTAAGTCACTAATTTTGAATATTTGTTATAATATTATAAAAATAAAATTTAACATTTGACCTCAGAAAAAAATAGATACGAAATGGTGCAAGAGGTGAAAAAGTTTTTTAAACAAACTGAAAAATGGCTGAAAAGTTTGTTTGCGAGCCGGGAATAGTGGTACTTGTACTAATTTCGGTATATATGTATTACTATTGAACACTGAAATTGTAAATTGAACTACTGAAATTGAATTGAAATTGAATTTAAATTGAATTGAACTACTATTGAACACTGAAATTGTACAATTGAAAACTGAATCCATAAAGAAACGGTTTTTTAAACGCTCCAAGTATGTAATAAAAATCAAATTTATTTACATCAGAATCACGAATTGAAGGGCAAAGAACGTTTTTTTCTTGGTCGTTCACCACGAACGGTGTTTAATAGGAGATAATATTCACCTCGACCATGAGGGTCAATAGACACGGCGTCGTTTTCTAAGAAAACGAAGGGGAAAATAGATTTTCTGCGTTAAAAATTGATATTTCACTGTACTTTTAAACTATTGCGTGAGTTCTATTAATATTTTGTTGTATTTTACAGGTTTGTACAAATAGTAAAATATGGTTAATAACAGACATTATTAAATCACTGAAATTTCCTTTCCTACACAGCACAAAAACTTTACACGACGCGAAGTTGACAAGGAAATTTCAATTCAAGGCACAAAAATTAGATTTAGAGAGATGTTCAACTCTGTGTCGCAGACAAAAAGTAATATTTCGCAGGCTTGTGGATTTACTGGTGTGCCAACTTCGATATGCTGACCTCGCAGGGGTAAAGACGAACAAGAAAGTTTTTTGATATAGCCTACCATTGACCTTTTAAACTCATGGTTCTTTTTGTCGAAAACAGCTTCCCTTTACCTACTCTGCCTTGTTGTTTACGCGTTTCTTTTGAAACATTCTGTACATTTCTTTCAAGTGCAGGGTCATAGCTGGACGAGGTGCTAAATGCTTGAGTCTACAGTATAGTTTTATGAAACGTTTTGTTCAGACAAATACACTGTAATTCACGCTACACAGTATTATGTATTTTCCATCAACTGATTTACGTTGCATTTGGTATTTTATTTGGCATTCATTAGAAATTGGAGATGCTTGTACTCTCCACGTGGATTTTCTCGATCTCTCATTTAGTTAGATAAATTTAAACCACCCTAAAGAAAAAAAGCATTATTTCACAAACTTACTTTTTACTTTCTTTTCTTCCTGTATTTATCCTATTCTCTCATACATTCTCGCATACAAAACTATTGATTATTGAGGTCTCCAGTGGGAGTATCCTCGTTCTCCTGTAACACTTAGTACTAGGCTTGCTAAGTTGTAGTTCATATTCAGTCTTGTAAAGCGCTTACTTCATTACTTAAGAAAAAAAATGTTTGATGTGAAAGGATTTGGGGTTTAGTTATTTCCCTGTCAGAGATGCCATATAATATCCGAAATTCTTTCGGCGATGCAAATAGATTCTATTACAAGTGTACGAAAATATAATGTTACCAACAAAGCTCGTTGCTCTTTGATTCGTAATTCCACAATGAATGATAAAATAAGACGAAGGAAGATTGCCGGAGCTTCAGAAAATGTTTGCCTTGTATACACAGATTTAACGGTTTCGGGACACATGATTCGGGCATCGGGACCAACGTATTCTCGTGTCGGGCTCTTCTCGCGGAGCGGCTGTCCGCGCCACGCGAGTGTTTAAGCGGCTGGGCGGGCGACGGAGAACGACGACGTGTACATTTTCACGCAAATGCGATTACTTCTTCGGTAATCAGTGTCGACGCCGAGGCAGGCGGGAGCGCGGCGCTCGCGCCGGGTCAGCACGGGCTGCCTGGCGGCAGAAATTAATTCCCTGGGACGCCGCCATGAGCGCTGCGCCGCCCCTAATTGTTTTCCGGTGGCGCCGCCTGAGAAATTAACAAAGAAAGCGCACCGCGCGCTGCTTCACTGGGGGGGGGCGACCTTGCCTAACTTCGACCTTGGATGGTCCTTTCTCTCCAATATCCGTCGGTATTGGACTTCATGATAAGATTTAGAGAACTGGTGTCAGTGTACGTTGTTTTCAGGTTTTGGAAAGATACTTTCTATGTGTTGGGATATTATTAATTCAAAACTTTCATTTGTGGGTATACTAGCTTTAAACGAACTTTTAACTTTATACTAGATTTTCATTTACTCGTGAATGCTATTGATGCAACAAACTAACCTTGTATAAGAAATCTTCATTTATTATGAAAATTACATTTGTCGCTTTAGTAATGCAGACCAAGATAATTCAAGTACAAAACAATAAATAATAAATACTCAATACAGTAAATCCTGTCCTTATTTTTCCAAATAGTTATTATTGAGGCAATGCATTAATTGCACGCTAGCATTGAAGTAATTATTTGTATGTGTAAAAGTTTAAATGTTCACTTTAAATTTAAATATGATACAATATAACATCTCAACGTAATAAAATACAACAGTAATTTAGTGATATTTATATATAAAAGTGATCCATATTACAATAATAAATGCCACATTGATAGATATGTGATAAATTCTAACAGGAAAGTAAATCTATTATAAAAATGATATAGAGCAATGACGGAATTTAATTATTTTCAGCAGACATGCTTGGAAGCTAGTACTTATATTCACAATTTAGAGATTAAAAAAGTGTTCCTTTGCAGTCGTACATGGCAAAATAGACTCTGCCGTACGCTTATCGCGGAGAAGTCATGGCCTTACAAAACAACTGAGTATTTCAAAGTAAAGAAAACACTGGAACGCCGTGTATCAACACGGCTGCCACGTCTCGTATTGACAATGATCTCAAGTATATATATACTTGTAAGTTGTGTGTTCGAATTAAAAAATTATTGTACGCAACTTCTACAAAAATGTCTTAGGCGTACCTTTTTCAAATCCTCCTATCGTCGCTTCGTTCATCAACATTTCATTCGTACGCCACATATTCACATTCTGCACTAGTTACATAAATAACCAGCGGGAGAGGTGGCTCAGTGCATCAACTGATGTCATTGCAGTGCATCTGACCGGGAGGTCCTAGGTTCGTGTCCCGACAGTGACAAGATTTTCGACTAGCTTTTGACTAGCTTGTCGGCTGGGTGGAATTCAGTCGCTGTGTTGAGCTGAATTCTAGCGGCCGGCTGATCTGATCGGTAGTTTCCCGTGGTTTCTCCGATCAACACTAGGCGAATAGCAGAGCAGTATCCTAACAAACGGGACATGCACTTCGCGCGATCATTCTTCCCCTTCCTTGTCCTTTTGTCCTATCCTCACCCCTTACATACACTTATATTAACATGAACTACACTACCACACACGCCGAGAGACGGATCAGGAGCGTAGAGCTTGTCCCGGCTGGGGCGGTGCCCGGCTGGTGGGAGATACCTGGTTGAGGGGGAAACCCCGCTAGCCGACGGTAGGTCGGCACCGGAACTCGCCAACCAGCGGGGAAGATGACAACCATCTCACGAGGGAAACACGCACTACACTTACGGGACAATTGACCTCGGTAGTTGACGCGTGGCAAAACACGTGTAGAGCGTAATTCCGTGCCCCCGCGCCGGCGAGCGGTGTTTCGCACCTCGTGAGCGGCGCCAGCGCTACCGCCGCCGCTGCCGGCGCTTTAGAATGGATGACAGCTCTTTGGCCGGCGGCCACGGGCGCCTCCCGCTGCTCCGGGATGCAACACGCGTCGCCCCCCGCCCCCGCTCTCTCCTCCTCTGTCAACCGGAAGCGATGGCTCCCGGCCGCTGTCTGAGCCGAGCGAGGGAAGTCCCACGGCCGTTCGGCCCATATAAGAATAAAGGATCTGTGGGGAATGAAAGAGAGGGGGAACGTGTGTGGTTAAAATGTCAATATGGGCTAATCGTGATTTTTATGAGGAACATGTAGCGAACCAATTTTTTGGAAAGTGTTTTTAAAATGTCTAGGAAGATAAGAAACTAGTAGCTTTGGGTTTAGTAATATGGAACCAACGAAGAAATGGCATAATTTCTGGGGGAGAATGACGCTAGAAAGTTGATACCTACCGCTGCATCAACTTCAGAATAAGACAGAATAAAGACTTGAAGTACTGCAGTGAAGTCATGTATTTTATCTTCCCTTAAGAGAAAAAATTAGTTTCTAGAGATAATTGTTTCTCCTTGATTATTGAGCATTGAGCCTCGCCATATCAATAAAGGCATTATTATTACTATTATTATTATTATTATTATTATTATTATTATTATTATTATTATTATTATTATTGATCCTCTCAAAGCTGAAAGTTTTCTGAAACCTTATCATTCACAAGCAACAGTCATTAACTCGAACATTTTTAATGTCCAGCTGAGATAGCACAAGGCCACAACTGCAGTGACTTAGGATGGACCTAGTGTTCGAGTGCGGGCGGTAGTTTATTTCTGACACTAGCTCAAAAGCTGGCTCAAATTCAGCGATTGACGAGAGCAGAATTATCGCGGCCGGCTGCTCTGATCAGCAGTTTTCTGTGGTTTCGGTTTTCAATGCAAGGCGAATGCCAGTATGGCAACCAGGGTATGATATGCACTGGACTAATGATTATTGTAGTTGATGCGCTCCGAAACACAAAATAATAGATCTATCAATCATTGAGTATTTCCATCGGCACTATTTTGTATCTCATGTCGTAGATTAGAATTAGGATCCTAGGAAGCCAGTATTATGCATTTCTGTTTTAAGGAAAACGTCAACCTCGCTGATCGTAAGACACCAAGTACGTGGAGTGTAAAGCACGAAGTCCCACATAAAGAATGGATGATTACACCATGTTTTTGTAGCATTTTTGGTTTCTCACACCACCAGGTCCCTCATCTATCAACCTTTGCCCCTCAGACAATCTTACCATTACTCCCCTCTCCCAGATGAAGGCAATAGCAAGTCACTACCGGAAGCATCTGTCCAGAAAAAAGAGATGGAATAAAGAAGTACGGTTCCTCGTCAGCGTTCATGGAAAGGCAAGCCACCCCTGTGTTCACATGCCCAGGAAAGTGGTGGTGATGGAAATACGTAAGTTTCCTTCGTGGCCTACGTTAGATTGTGCCACTCATCTAAGCGGAATGTTTCAACGAGAATAACGGGAACATCGAGGCAATCTCCATTAATGTTTCTAGAATCTCCGTCGAAGTGGTATTGGTCGTTACGTCATCAAGTAGTTTTCGCCTTAAATCAGTTCTCATCTAGTGTCCGGAATATTTCATCCTCCCCTTGTCATCGACAACCCCACTTTGAATCACTACCGTCTCATTAACCTCTTGGCAATCTTGAAGCGCATCACCGTTGCCCGTCATCAGTACCTGGTTCTATCATCGCTGTCGTCGTGGGTGACGTCATTACCGTTGCCGTTGCTGTCGTCACCTACAGTGTGGCTGCGTCCGCGCGCGCGTCGCCTCCCCTGCAATCACGCCGCGTCGCCCCTCTCCCCCCTCCCCCTCCCCCTTCCTGGCGGTCCGGCGCCGCTGCGGTGCATCGCGCTGTCGGTTTCCAGGTGGGAGCACATTAACTGCTCCGTATTGATCGCGGCGGCGGACTCGTGCCTTCGCTCGCTCACCCCATCATCCATCCCTTCCCTCCCTCACCCATCATCCACATATTTATCCACGTTTATCGAAGTTTCTCGAGTTTTTAACAGTGAGCTCTACGGTAAGTATGTTTCTGTAAAAATTCATAAGAAAAGTGAGAACTTCGCGATTTAATATTTGTTACGAAAGGTAACAACTATCATCACCTCCCTTATATTCAACGCTCTGTCGAAGATTTCCTAAAATCTAGCTGAAGATGGTACTGGGTTTGGGGGCAACTCGTGTTAGAAGTGATGTAGGTATGTAAATAACGAGGCATTTCAAGTGGAAAAAAATCACCACCATCTTCTTAATTAGAAGAACAAATGCTTTTTATGTCATTTTGCTGAGAAACTCTTCATTTCTGCGCAGCAGTTTCTTGACGATTTTTCTTCTTCCATAACGTCTAGGTTGTTTTTATAGGGAGTGAAAGCTCAGATGATATTTTCCTACCTTTTTGGATACAAACTAAGGGAAAAAGAACAATATTGGATACAGACGGAATTGTGGTGCAAAGTATTAGTCCTGTATCGCGCGCGAATCCGCGATCGCGTCCTATTTTAGGTCGTCAATACCTTTACGCGGCGCGGATTTCAGTGCTCTGTCCGTTCGTAAATGACACTACAGTACCGGCAGCGTATAAGCGACTCTGTCAGTTCTCTCACCACATGCTGTGGTACATCATTTGACCTGCTGTGAAGCAATCAGCTTGCAAGGATTTGTTTACTTTCTCACAGCTAGGGATAAGCGTTGCCGTTCATCTGACTCATACGAAGTCGCTCGAGAAGCGCGCAGATACCTGTCATCAGCCGTATCAGTGCGAATGAAATGTGCAGTTCGAGTAACCTCCTGGATATGTTTAGAAGGCCTGTAAGAGCACAGATTCAAATATTCTGTTCAATTAGAGGTTGATTTGGACCCAAGCTATTAACTGGTGTCGGAAATTCGTCAAACACTAAACTCAGTACTCAATACACTCAATACTCAATACAATAAAATGAATTCTGTACGTACAGCACTATTTAATACGAGTTCCTTAGAAGAATGAAAGATTGGGGTTCCTGTGAGTGCGGGTCACCAATATACGTATTTATGGTGTCAGGTGTTCGTTAGTGTGTACCTTAATCACAAACCCTGCAACAGGAATATATATTTTCGAGTAGAACTTTCAAACTCCTATTGACTAATATACGAATTGTGCTTAATAAACACAGACTAATATTTGCGTAAACTAAGAAAGTGTGCGATGTAGAATTTAAAAATATTTGAATTACCGCCATAAAAAAACAAAAAAACAACTAGGAATCAGACTCCGATTGTACTTAAATTATCTCTCTGATATGTGACTTAATGATTTTTATAAAAAATAATTACTGTTCATAGACACATTCCTGATCACAGTTTCCGTATAGAATAATTATTATTTTAATTAAAATATCAACAAAGATTCAGATATTTTTGAGCGTGTCTGTATCTTAACTCTTGTTTCTGGGTAAAAAAATTAAGCAAGAAAATTACCAGTATAACCGCATATAATGTAATCAGATTGTGGCGAGCAGAAAGTTGGCCGGTGCTCCACCAGTTGTACGACCTCAGGAATTAAAACTTTTACACCTCGTATCTTTACTCAATGAAGCTACTTGAATTTCCGAATAAACGTGATACACGTGGTTGTTTCCTTTATAAATTACTTTTGTGTTATAAATTCTGCAAGAACTTTTTCATAAATTGGAACCATTAATCTGAACTTTCGAAATTCCATTCTCGATAATCGCTGAAGTTTTATAATTCGAATTGTAAATTTTTTGTACAATTTCTGAGGAATATGGATTGAAAATCAATAATAAGATATTCATACATTCACGTCAGTTAATGATAAATAGATTTTAGAGAATAGTGCTGGTATTTAGAAGAGTGAATAAAAGAGACTGTAGAGTGAGGCTAGATAAATGGAAATGGGTATTAAATATTAATTTTTGACTAACCGGCTAATTTACCATGTTTCTAGACAATGTACTTGCATGAAAAACGTAAGCAATCCGACACCTCCAGAATATCAGTTACATCACCAATAGCCAATCGTTGCTATGGAATGAAAACTTGAATTCAATTCACTTAGCTGTTACTCCTTTGCTTGATGATCCGACCCTGAAACATATTTTACTTCTTCAAATTCGCGAGTACATACACAATTAAATTCTCTGTAAAGGAATGCACTTCTTTCGGGCTCGTCAGAAGTTTGCTCCTTTCAGCGGTTAGGTTATCTTATGAGAGAAGCCGCATTTTAATCTTACTAAGAGAATATCGGTCGGTACCCGTAAATGATGTGCACTCTGGATATTCGTCAAGTAAACTTTCAACTTTGACATCATTTGTCATTTTTACAATGTAAAAATTAACACTGCATCAATGAAATCGATCAATTAGATTGGAGGAATCTCTGTGCTCCCTCAACACATAAGGAGTGTCTCGACAACTGCCCGGAACCAAGCTTCGACTCAAAGAATGACAATTCGTTTATGTTCGAAATGAACGAGGCCCGCGGTTTAGTTCCCGCGCAGTCTTTTCCCAGAGGCGCGCCCCTCCCTCTTTCCCCGAGTCCCAACGTTCACATCGAGGGGCGCGCGCCGCGCGGGGAGCGGACGTAGTTTCGCAAGTTTTATCTAAACACGGCGTGTTTGAGCGCGCGCGCATATCTCCCACTGCCAGCTGTGCGGCAGTAGGGCGGGGCTGGGGTTGCTAGGGCGAGGAAGGGCGTGGCAGGGGTTGCCAGGGCGGGGGCGTGGCGTGGCGGGGGTTGCCAGGGAGGTCGGGGTGGGGCGCGGCGGGACGCAGCGGGGCAGGGAGTTGCCAAGGCGGGGCGGCGCGGAACGGTGTTTGCCAGGTCATGGCGGGGGTTTCCAGGACGGGGCGTGGCGGGAGTTGGCATGGCGTGGATGGCCGAGGCGGGTGTTCCAGTGCGTGGCATGGCGGGAGATACCAGGGCAGGGGCAGGTCGGGGCGGGGCGGGGCTGAGCAGGAAGTTGCCAAGGTGGGAAGGCGCGGGGCGGAGCGGTGTTTGCTAGCTCATGGCGGGGGTTTCCAGGGCTCGGCGTGGCGGGAGTTGGCAGGGTGTGGCGGGGGTTTCATTCATGGCGTGGCGGGGGTTGCCAAGGCGGGGGCATGGCATGGCGGGACCGGCGTGACGCGGTGGGGTTTCTCAGGCCAGGGACGAACGGAGGGGTTGCCAGGGCGGAACGAGGTGTGGCGGGGCTTGCCAGGGTGGGGTGGGACGTGACGGAGATTTACAGGGCGTAGCGGGGCGTGGTGGTTGTTGGCAGAGCGGGGTAAGGGTTGACATGGCGGGGGTTGCCAGGGCTTGGTGTGGCGGGGCATGGCCGAGGTTGCCAGGGCGGGACGGGACTGGGCATGGCGGAGTTTGGCGGGTCGGTAGGGTGGGGCGGGGTAGAATGGGTACGAGGACGGGCGGAGCAGGCACAGACCGCGGAAGTATCGGGCTGTTTGCGAATTAATTTTGAGCGCACAATGGCGCGCGCGGCGGCGGACGCAGGGGGTGCGGAGAGAGGCCGCGCGCAATTAACATGCGCCTCAAAGGAGGCCGCCGCCGCCGCCTGAGCCGCCCGCCCCCACTGCTTCGAGGCAGCGCTGGCCTTTGCGCTCACTACGTTCTTGTGCTGTCTTGTGTGTTTGCTGTTTCTCCATGTGATTTTCCTTTTCGTGTTTTCCCCATATGTTCTCTCATCCCTCAAATGCTATGTTTCTTTTTTGAAGAGTCTCGCTGGAAAAGATTATAACCAGGGGACGGACTTTGATGACCTAAATATCGCCAAAAATGATCAATAAAATGATTTTAAAATGTTTTAAAAATGCCCTTAAAGCAAAGCAAAATGACGTAAAAATGTGATCAAAAGCAGTACAGATGAAAACTTTAAGCTGTAGGAAACGTTACTGATGTAATGGAGGTGTTTTTTCTATTCGTTCAAGTAAACTCAACTTTCAAATTTTTGGTTTGGACTGTTCTTTACCAGAAAATCTCAGTCTTTAGTTATCCCGAAATCGGCTGAACCGCCAATGACACTGATAGGCGTCACAGGAACTTAAAATACATAGTCGCAATGGCTGACGTTACAACTTCTGGACGAAGAAATCGAATTGGCTAAATATAGCTACTCAGAAATTCTGTGGAGAATATTTGTGGCATCTCGTAAATATTATTTGAAGAAAGTACCATTAAAATGTCATTAAAATCGATTAAATCAGCATAAAATGGGTTAAAAATAACAGAAAAAGGTAAAAAATAACTAATTAGTCGAAATCGATGAAAAATGAAAAAAATACGTATAAAAATGGGCCATTTCCTTTTGTCATAACATAAAATAAATTTCTACACAACACGGCATTTTCCTAAAGTGAAAATAAAAAACTGACTTTTCATTAAAAACCGCCTCCTACTTATAACGCCTCCTAATTTGTTGTAAGTGAAGTTTTGTAATTCAATTTTTTTGTTTCCCCCCATGTATTAGTGCGTGCAGGGAGGAAAATGCATACAGATCAATGTATGACCCGTATTATTAAGTTCAGCCACTGTCATTATTTTTGTGTAACGCACTTAAACTTTTAGACCAAAATTTTCACTTACTTATTTCTCGAAAGCTTTTAGGTGTGGATTAGCACTTTTTACCCCAACCCATAATTTATCTTTCCTCAATGTTATTTTTTTTTTCTTCTGTGGCACTCGTCAACTCGGATTATAAGTTTGTACTTGTATTTCCTCTTTTTTCCTTTCTACTCATCTATTTCTCACATAGCTTCTTTCCGTTTAATGGTTTTGATGTTTTGTTTTCTATCATTTTTTACAGAAATCGGAAAAAATGAAGTTTTTAATCATTTTGTGTTATTATTATTATTATTATTATTATTATTATTATTATTATTAATATTATTATTCAATTGTGCAAAACGAAGTTAGTTTTGCTCTGGGTCTTGCACGTTCTCCTGTCTATAGAGCTACAAGAGAAATGGCAAAAGAGGCGTGTACTCAGGTCAAAATTACCCAGTTTGATAATTGTTCTCGTGCTCTTAATTCAGTATTTCACGTTACTGCTCAAGCTTGATCGGTTTCTGTCTCTGCATTAAAATAATTAATCTGCGATTGGACAAGTGTTTTGGGCCTCCTAGGATACATTGTGTAACGACTCAATTGCCAGAGAATCACAATTACGTCATCGGCTTCAGGTCGACCATCTTATGAAAAATGTTAGTTTTTCCCAAGAACGTAAATAACAATTTAATAACAAGACTTTAGGTCTCCATGATTAGAAGACCTCTCATGTTCTCTGAACACTAATCTGAAGCAAATCAAGCACAAAACCAACAATCCGAGGAACGGAGAAGCCCTCGATCTAGTTTCCACGACCTCATAAAGTGCTCTGCTTTTTTATCCAAGGTCTTCTAACATGATATCCCGTTACTAAGTGAAGAAAAATGATAAGAATAACTCGCAACGTTACAAGAGTCATTGAGTGATGGAATAACGATGTTGGAGTAATAAATATTCATTATAATTTGTCGTGCTTTCATATTTACAAACGTATCCAGCCCACTTCTCTGAACAGCTGAAGGGTGCTCATTTTGATGTTAAAAGCTGACCCGGATAATATAAAAATAGTTTATAAATGATAAATAAATAAATTGATTGACCGAAACGTTTTTACTCGTGTTATAAAGAGCCAAAGTTATTGCTCACAATATTTTTGATATATTCTATTTATGATTTTTGTGAAGATCTGACCAAGACTACACAAAGATAAAATTTTTGGAAGTATTTAATCTCCAAAATGTTCTGACAGATAGATGTGATATCAGAGTTATTCCTTAATGAAAATAACACTTTTTCCTCTTCACCAAATTCTTCAATTGACTCAAGACCCTTAGGAAGAACTCCTTAAACAGTTTTATAGAAAACTTCATTAGTAAAATCATCCATACAACACCAACACTCCATTTTGATAGTCACACAACTCTAAACAAAGAAACAAACATTTTGATGAAAAGGGAAAGCAACAATAAAGCCACAAACTCATAGACAGATTCAAAATCCTATGCGATTTTGAAATCGTGTTAATCCTGCGCCCATCGCGTTGGTTCTGTCAGATTCACAAACCTTAGGTTGTTGATATTTTAAGAAATGTTAAGGGTGCGAGGGGAATTTTGGCAGTAGTTTCGACTGTACCTTCTTAAATGGCACTGATCCAGAGGCGTATCCAGGAATTCAGGCGCCCATGGCAAGCATATAATTTGCGCCCCTGTCTGGATACTTCAAATTAGAGTTGTTATTATATGTTTTAATCAAAATAGCGCCCCTAGTGAGTGGCACCCGTGGCACATGCCACATATGCCAGACCGTACCACGTGCCATGTTTCCCTCTGTACGGACACAATATTCTCTGATTCTCTTGCATTGTTTGCTAAATACGACGCGTTATTTGCACCTAAGGAGTACTGTGCAATCGTCCGTATCTTTGGAGAAACGTTCAGAAATAATAAGCAGAGTGGAAAAATTTAAAGGCGAGAAATAAACAAAACGCTGAATTTATTTATTTGTTATAATTTATAAACTATTTTTATATTATCCTGGTCAGCTTTTAACATCAAAATGACCATATTTTCAATTGCAAACGTAGATTAAAAGATGTAAGTTTCTTTTGAAGTAAAGTAACATTCAAAATATATTAGGCAACTTTAATGTTTATTAATAATAAATGTTTATAATAATTAATAATTTTACTTAAAGTAATTAATTATTTCAAATAAAAAGACATTTAAGTTTAAAATAGCTTCAAAGTATTACGATTATCACTTGTCACGACGTATCTTCAATGTGGAAATGAAGTATTTTTTTTAAAGTTTACAATTTAAAAAAATACTTTAAGGTGAATCTATAAGTTGAAATTTTTCCTGAAGTTTGATATCATAGCGATCTAGTATGTGTGCAATTTTCAGATTTTTATCTGGTCCCTCAACAGAGATATTTCAGTTGAAAATTCGGAAAAATCCAAAGTTCCAATGTTTAAGAGGGTGTAAGTTTCAAGGGGTGCGTTACTTACCAATGATATTTTACAAAAAGTAACTATACTGCTATTTGTAAAAGTACAGAAAAATAAGGCGAAGATTCTATTCCTTCTATGAGAATTTACTCTCTGAAAATTGAACTTGGAATCATTCGCGTTCCATAGATTTGGTTGCAAATATTTCTCAAATAACAACATAGAAGGGTGGTAAATAATATTTCAATTTGTAGTCCAGAGTATACTGAATGCCATGCTTTTTTATTCTAGAATTATAGAACAACCCAGAGCTGAATAATTTTGAAAATAGTAAATGTCTACAAACGCGAAAAATGGCGCACGGCAAAATGAAACAAAAATGGCCGCCAATTGTAAACCAGATACAATAAAAATAAATTAAAGATGATTTTGAACAGCCAAAACATAAGGAAATTTATGAACAAAATATTTTCGAGATGGTCGAGCGACCAATTTATTAAATTCTCAACCACTTAAAATGGATTGACCCGTACGGTATGTTAAAGTGTCAATTCAAAGTATCAGCAGGCAATTTTCAAAACTGTGGATATAACGATTATTCGTTTCTAGATTAACCCTTAATAATATAATGCTTTCCAATTCTCGGACAACTCCCGGCGATTTTCAGGAAAAGGATTATATTATTCCCTGTGTATGTTTCTCTAAAGTATTTATTTGATCGTTCGCGGAATAGAAACCAGGGCAGAAAAGCGTGTTAAATTCAGAGATGACAAAAATTTGAAATGGCTACAGGTAACTTTATATTATGAGTGTTTCATCTACTGGATAAGTATGTCCGTCAATTTGACGCACGAGAAAAATTCTGCTCTGTGAAAATGAAGTGTGACGAGAATACTACAAGCATAGGAGACAAGATGTTCCGCCCAGCGAACTTCCATGTCCACCCACCCACGCTACCTGCCCCAATGCTCGCAAACCCCAATTCGCGTCCAAATACGTCCAAATACCCGCCCGGACACCCGCCTGGACACCCGCCTGGACACCCTCCCGGACACCCTCCCGGACACCCTCCCGGACACCCTCCCGGACACCCTCCCGGACACCCTCCCGGACACCCTCCCGGACACCCGCCCGGACACCCGCCCGGACACCCGCCCGGACACCCGCCCGGACACCCGCCCGGACACCCGCCCGGACACCCGCCCGGACACCCGCCCAACATAACCTCTACTCTTCCGCACAATATCCCAAATGAGCCGACGTTCCAGCATCTAAACTCCTAGAAGCCTAAACATCTAAACGCTTAAACGTCGTACCCCAAGACACCAAAATACCTTCCCGGAAAGGCTGGTTGGTCCCCATGACCTGTGTTACACTGCTTGAAGTGTCGAAAAGGAGCGACTCATCTTTCGTATTTGTTCTGAATTAGGCGTTCTTGCTCTCGCTCCATCGATCAAAAGAGCGCCGCTCGGCTTCTAGTTTCCCTCATGAATTACTAGGCGCAGGCGGGACGCGAACGCCGCGCGTAATGGCTTCAGCGCCGTTGCTCAAATAAAGCCATTAATAATAATATATGTGGGGACTCCGCAGCGGCGTCAGGGGCATCGGTTTTATCGAAGTTCCCAACAGATCATCTTCCGCTATTACTGTAAGCCTCACCACAGCTCGTGCTGTCATTTCATAATGCTTTCTCGTTCGCCGAACTTCTCAGACAGATTTTAATAAGGCAACAATTATATCATTTCCCTGATACTTTTGTGAATCTCCTGGCGTCTTTTTGAGCATTCTTTATTTCCTAGAATTTCATACGTGACGATATTGGATATTTTAATGTGTACAAATATTTTTATGTTATGATTAAATCGCGTATTATAGAGGGCCAATTATGTAATTAACTTACAAAATTCCAGACACTGAATTTCTTGAACACTGTTTTAATGAGTAATGACATTTATTTTCAGTATAGTTATGTAACTTGCTCTACATACATTCTGAAAACGGTTTTTACGAAATTAGGAGAATTGGTGTCATGGGTTCTACGAACTCCCAAATTTTAGTATTTTGGAAATCCAAACTGCTTTCTTGAAGTAAGTAGATTTCACATATAATGGTATTACATTAAACCGTCTTGGATAACTAAGACCTCATTAATGACTCTTGATTACAACTGAAAGCGTATTCGTCTTATGAGATTGATAAATTTATCCTTCTATAATTATTTCTCTTTGCTATCTTGAATTTTGAAATTCTAATTCACAATGAGTAGAGAAGACTACACGAGAACCTATATCAAGTTCAAGCATTAGCGGTAGTTACGGCATTTGTTACTCGATGTAGTACGTAACGTTAGAGAGCAAATCAATTGTGAATGCCTACTGGCAGTGCGAGCATGGGCAGTATCAGATTAAAACACGAATTACGTAGTTCAATGTTCTACACGGCGGGGATGTGTAAACGAATGGGGCTAAAACAGCACGTACTTTCTCGCCTGTACTTTCACACCAAATTACGCAAAAAGTCCTCAAAGTTTTGAAAAATTGTACATAACCTTATTTCAAAGTCTATTTTTAAGGAAGAGATTTCATGAAGGAAAAAATCTGTCTTCATGTAAGAAAACGCCGAAAAAATTTTGAATTTTTGCAATTTTCGAAATAACAAAGTTTTCACCGGAAATGAGACCTGACTCTTAAACGTCCTTCACACTATACACCAAAAAATTTAATCGAAAAGAATGGGGCCATTTTTTTGAAAATTTGGAAAATGTCCCAGAGCTTTATACAAAATACCTCCCAAAATTAAAATATCGGTTTCAAATTCAAGGGACCGCTTTACCAGCCAGATCGATTGGGAAATATCAATTTTGGAGAAAATTGACAGAACGGTTTGGCCGCTAGCGTCGTTCACAGACGGACGGACAGACAGACGTTTTGCCACTGATCGATTTTTCGGTATCAAGGAGCTACAAAACATGAATTACTATCTCCTGTACACAACGTGTTAGATGAGTTTTTTTCTAATTTAGCACCTGGATTTATCCACTTTTTCGCTACCAGAACTCCGTATTAAGTTTTTTACCAAAAATTCGCCGTTTTTTTCGCGCAGCATTACACAACTTTCTCTATACTGGATTAGCGATAGAAGTGAAGTAAAATGGAATTTCTTGTCTCGCTAATCAGATTCGGCATTTCACTCTGGTGATTAATTCATCAGGCGAGGATCCCAGTGTTCACAGTGACAGAGGGATCAGGTGCTCCATAGGGAACATGGGCGTGAAAGGGGAATAAAAGTGAAATATTTTCAGCACGAAGATGCGGAAAGAAGCATGGCTTTGAAGAAGTGTGGGCGTCGCAGGCGACAGAGTGCGACCGGGCTTAAATGGAAAACTGTGAACTTTTTGTAAAAATACACGGAGACGAGATAAAGGAAGAAGGTGTATTCTTAATTCACGTCAAATGTACAATGTTCAAATTATTTCCTCGTTCTTGAGAAAGTAATTCGCTCATGCTGTCTCATTCATGAATCAACGTATGAAGTTGGATTCTCGTGTACGTAATATATTTATTGATCGGATGGTTCTTGATTCGATTCCTCACGAGTGCGAATTTTCGTTTTCAATAAAGTATCTAAATCTTCCCGGTAGCGGCTAGTGTCTGGGTATTTCCAGAGGTCGACTGCTCTGATAGGTAGTTTCCGTGATTTTCTCCGATCAGTTGCATGGGAATTTCGACCAATAACTTAATCAATGACCCACGGCCCACGTATGATTTTCCTTGTTTATCTTATAGCTAATTCCATTCGTAGGGTCCTCTGTTGCGTAGATACCCCCGTCCCAGCATTGTTTCATCACCGTGTACTCCAAACATCTCTCCATCATCCATCCATATACTACTCTTCAATTTCTCTATCCCGCTATACGCCCTATCTTTGCATCCACATATTTTGACTAATTCTGAATTTTCAAATTTGCTTCTTAGCAACCACTATATAAATTTTAGAGCAATATGCTAAAACCTCCCCATATTATTATGAAGCCAACGATGTTTAAATTGGCATCATAATTGACTTGCAGATTTTCTGTTAAGAAAAGTTTGTGCATATTCTTCTCCAGTATTTTTTATACGTAAATGAGCCACCATTACGCAAAAATGAATGCGCAGACGGCCTATCGAAGGGTAATTCTTAGACGTTTCTCTACATTCTTTAGTCTGCCGATAGTCTAATATGAGTCCGGACTGAAAGGCACTATGAATGCGACTCTTCATGTTTTGTAATGAAATACGAAGGCGAATCAAAAAGTACGTTACACTTCCAAGTTATGGCCATTTATGAAACCACCTAGACATAGGCAACTCTGTTGTGACAACATACAATGCACATTCACTTTCCCACATAGTCTTCAAGAGATTGTAAACATTTTTTTGTCGGAACGGTCAATTCTTTTTTCGATTCCGGATGCATTGAAATCTCTTCCAGCGCAATGTTACTACTTGGAGACACAAGACTTTCACCTCCTTATCGTGTCGGAATCGTCGTCCACCGAGTCTTTTTCAGCTTACCGAACACATGATAATCTCATGGGGAATTCTGGACTGTATAGAGGATATTGCGATACCTCTCACTTGAATCGCTGCAGCAGTTCGGACGTTTGGCGGGCTGTGTGAGGTATTGTATTATCGTGCAACAAAATTACCCCTGCGCCCAATTTACTCAGCGCTTTTCTTTAATTGCCTTACGCAACCGGTTCAACGTTTTACAATACGAACTAACCTCCAATTTGGAGCGATCATCCAGTTGACGCACCATTGAGCCTACACGCCACACGACGGGATACCACACCAGCCTTCCTATCGGACGTGTCAGCAGTTACTGTTGCTTGCTCCGCATTCGCCACAGTCTTGGCACATACCCTGCTCTCGCGGCGAGGTAGTGTAACTTACTTTTACTTTCTCGCTTCGGATTCCACCCAATTTATATGTCCGATGTCGCGGACTCTTGAATTCGATATTTTAATTTTGGGAATACTTTACATGAAGTCTCTGGGACATTTTCCATATTTTCAAAGAAATGAGTACTTCGTTATTGATTACTTTTTTTGTTGGATAGTGTGAAGAAAGTTTAAGAGAATGGTGCAGGTCTAATGTTCATTGAAAACCCTGGTTTTTCAATTTTCAATTCAATTCGATTCAAATTTTTTTCGGCGTCTTCCTACAACTAAAATATTAAAGACACAGATTTATTCCCTTAATGAAAACTGTTCTTTAAAAATAACTTTTTGAAATATGGTCATATGCAATGTTTCGAAAATTTGAGTAATTTTCGCTTAATTTTGTGTGAAAGTACGGGCGAGAATGTACGTGCTGTTTTAGCACCACTAGTTTGATTTGCCTGCGTATACAGATTGGATGACGTGTGCGTCTGACAAAGGTTGAGAACCTCTCGGGGAGGGACCTGGGCCAAGGGCGTGCGCTGGGAAGAGTGTAGGGTTCGGCGTCCTCAGAGAGTGTCCTCCGAGCGTCCCCGTCTGCCGTCCTCGCGCGAGCGCAGGTGCCTCTAGGCGCCGCGATGCAAAATCCCATTCGCGTGTCGTCGCTCGTCTGTCTTCCCCCTGGCAACCTCGGCTTCCTCCCGCTCCCGGTCGCAGACTCCAAATTACGCTCCATGGGCAATCTCCTCTTTATTCGTCCACGGCAAGCGCTGCCAGGTTGCGCTCTCCCTATGTGGATCAACAACATCACTTTCTCAATTTGAGAAACTTCTTCTTCTGATTATCCTTCTTCTCTTTTCGCCTCATTGTTCTCCTCCTTTAAATTCTCCTTTTTATTTTTCTCCTACTTCTGTTTTCTCTTCTTCTTTTCCCTCTTATTTTTTATACTTTCTCATTTTCTTGTTCTTCTTCTTCTTATTCTACGAGCTAAGCTTAGTTCAGTTTAGGTTTATCTTTTGCGGCGTCTATTGACCATGTCATTTTTTGACCGAGCACCTGTCACTCCTTTTCTCAAAAAGTCTAAAGTCCATTATATTTGTTTGGTATTCTATTGTCTATCGTTCTTCACAGGTGATTCGCTATTTATTTCGACATTCGTCAATATTGCCAAGAACCTTGCGAATCCAGAAATTGACTCTGATCTATTCATTTCTTTTGTGATCGCAATTGGAAATCGCTGGATAACTTCCCAGCGAAAACTAATTTCAGCAATTTGTATTTTAATGATGTTTTTTCCATCCATAATACACGTTCCACTACCGTGTAATATTGATAGTATTGCCATTGTTTTATTCCATGTAACTTGTAAGCCTATATCTTTCTAGTTTTATTATGTGAACTTCTTTTAATAGTTCCTAAGTTAAATTAAAATTTCCTATTCTGCTATTAACATCGTGAGCTGAGTGATAAAATATAAAGGGAGTTCAGGAATATAAATGAAGAAAACTTATAAAATTCTTGTCTACAACTTTACGTCTTACAGACTAATTTCGAGCAAAGGACAAGACCCTGCCTTATCTCTTTATAATTTGTTAGATTTGATTGTTTTGCACGGATCAAATAATCCTTTTTGAATATTCATAAAAGTGTTCTGATAAATTAAAATTACATAGGTGATGATTTTATGCTCGGACAGCTTCGTCGATTACTTAAATAAAACAGGCAGCATACCGCAGACTTGACTTATTCCTATTTTTCTGCATTTGATATTTGATCTCTCTTTGTTTTGTTGGATACTTAAGTACATTCGTATAAGTTTGTAGTGGTTTCTATTCAGAGTAAGGTTCCTCTACTTTCCATAATTTTCCCACATTTTTTCCTTTGAAATCATCAAAAGCCTTGATACAGTCTACAATTACGTGAAGCATTTTATTGTATTCTCTATACTTTCATTGATTTGTTTCATTAGGAAAATATTGTCTGTTAAAAATATACTTTTCCAAAACTGTAAATGTTCTTCAGCGAAAATACTGTTCACTATTTTGAGAAGTTTTCCAGCTATAATTTTGGAAAATATTTTGTAAAACTTAGTAGGCTTACTACCATGCATTTGATAAATTCTTTCCGATCACTGCAAATGCGAAAAGAAATAATGTTATTTTCTCATCGACATTTGTAGAAACTTTTAGAAAAAAATATGACATTTATCTAGTTTTATCAAAATTTAATTTTGACTTGAAAATGACATTTTTGCAATTACCGAGAGGATTCAGTAGCGACCGCAAGCTAACGCGCATCATTCACTGCAGGTAATATATATATATATATATATATATATATATATATATATATATATGTATATATGTATATGTATATATGTATATGTAAATATATATGGAGAGAGAGTATGGAGAGTATGGGAGTATGGGGAGAGAGAGAGTAGAGGGGAAAGAGAGTAGCATATATATATATACATATATATATATAGGTATATATATATATATATATGTATATATATGTATATATATATATGTATATGAGTATGGGCATATATATGAGTATATATATATATATATATATATATGTATATATATATATATATATATATATATATATATATATATATATATATATGTATATATATGTAGATATATATATATATATATATATATATATATATGTATATATATATGTATATATATATATATATATATCCCTCTTTCTCCTACTCTCTGTCTGTCTGTCTGTCTGTCTGTCTCTCTCTCTCTCTCTCATGCTTGTTAATTGCTTTGTCAATCGTATTATGACCAGGTAGATATCTCAACATTCCTTTTTAGTAAGCTGAATTTCGTGCGTGGAAATTGGCCTACGTATACTTCTGGAATTTCTGGAACTTCTGGAATCTGAAAAACTTAGCAAGTCTTTAGTAAGTGTTCCGTGAAAGGTGAACGAAAATTTATGCTGTCATATTGGCGACATTGTGCACTCCGGTGCAGCTGCGCGCTAACCCTCGTCTTGCACCGCGGGGGTGCAATCGGAGCTGTTGTTGCGTCGTTGCTCGAGCGCTCATTTGGACGCTCGTCTCTCCAGATGGTGCTCCCGCTGCGCGCTCTCACGCGATTCGCGGGTGCAGACATTTGCCTGGCGTCCCCACCCCACCACACCCCACCACACCCCACCTCGCCCCGCCCTTTCGCGCTCCGTCCGGCCCCAATCCGCTCTCTCGCCTTCCCGAACCGCCTCCACCCATTTTAGACCATGCTCCGCTCTCTCAAGCCCACAAGACTCTCCCTTACCTCGTCACACCCCATCCTGTTATCTCCCCACCTCGATCCTCCCATTCCGCCACACCACACCTCATCCCATCCCGATCCTCCCATCCCGCCACACTAGACACTGTCGCACCCACGCTACCACGCCCCACACCACCATGCCCCACCCTCCCCACTCCGCCACGCCCTACCCCACCTCTCCCTGCGACTCCCTTTTCAAGATGTCTCCGCCCCGCCCTATCGGTTTCACGTCCAGCTCCAGCCATTCTAGCCATGCCCTGCTCTGTCAAGGCCAACCCCGCCACTCTCCAACCCCAATTTTCCCATATTCGCCACACCACACCCTGCCACGTCACATCCCACACCAACCCGCCTCGCCCTAGCCGACCTCTCCCTTCATGTGACATCCCAGCCAATCCGTCCCCGTCTCGTTTTCCTCTCCTCGCCTCACTATTCTTGCCATGCTCCGGTCGCTGAAGCTTAACCCTAGCACGACTCCTTTCTTACCCCGCCACACCCCATCCCGCACTCTCCTTACCCCGATCTTCCCATCCCCACCACATCACACCCTGTCACACCCACCCTGTCACAACCCTCGCGCCACGCCCAACCTCTCCTCTCCCTTCCTCCGCCGTCCTAGCCAGTCCGTCCCCACCCCGGCCTCTTGTTTCAACGCAGCGCTCCACCCATTCTCGCAATGCTCCGCTCTCCCTTCTGTCCGTCGCTCCTAACCCTGCCAAGAACCCTCCAAACATACGCACCCAATCCCGTCTCCTCACCCACTTACCTTTATCGTCCCATCCCCGTGACGTCCCATCCAATCCGCCCCCGCCCATGATTGTCACACCTCAGTCTATCTCTGTCGGGGCGTCGTGTCGGGGCGTCGCGTCGGGGCGTCGCGTCGGGGCGTCGCGTCGGGGCGTCGCGTCGGGGCGTCGCGTCGGGGCGTCGCGTCGGGGCGTCGCGTCGGGGCGTCGCGTCGGGTCGTCGCGTCGGGTCGTCGCGTGGGGTCGTCGCGTGGGGTCGTCGCGTGGGGTCGTCGCGTGGGGTCGTCGCGTGGGGTCGTCGCGTGGGGTCGTCGCGTGGGGTCGTCGCGTCGGGTCGTCGCGTCGGGGCGTCGCGTCGGGGCGTCGTGTCGGAGCGTCGGGCTGGGCCGTCGGGGCGGGGCGACGGAGCGCGGCGTGGGGCGGGACGATCCGATTCCCGGTCGGCGGTGGTGGCGGTGTTGGGGGTGGGGTCCGAGCGCAGCCGCAGGTGAAGGCAGGCGCGTTGAATGGAGCGCCTGAATGGGCCTCGCTAAATTGCACCCTTATATTTCCTGTATGGCACGGATCGTTTGGGTTACACGCTTGCTGGTGATTTGAGCAATATTTCAGACAATCATTCCCAGTGTCGGCGTATTCTGCCCATCGTGTCCACAGGGAGGATTATTTATACTTTTGTACGTTTTTTTAGGGAAAAAGAATGTCCGTTGAACATAGATGATAAAGCGTTGTTTTCGAATTAGATATGTCGAATGTTCTTTGCTTTAAGTTTCATGCATCTGCTTGAAGTTTGTAGTTTTACACTAACAAATAATACCATAAGGTTTTCCTGCTCCTTTCATTTTATTTATAACTGTAAATGAGTATAAGATATTTTTGAAAAATGTGTAGGTATTCCATGAGACTAGAAATTAACCCACAAGTGTCGGCATTCATGTGTGATTGAAATTAAAGTTTCATAGAACGTCGTTATGAACGTGATAAAAGTTTCGCTTGCGATTGTGTTAATATAGAACTGTTTCATAAATTCTTAAATACACATTATTCCTGACGTCTTATAATTCCTACCCTAAATGTTCACATATGAGCAATAAAACTCTTTGTTGCTAACACAAACACGGAAAAAATCTCATTAGTTCTATTTCAATATTGTTTATTGACCGCATTACAAAGAAATACTACGGATCATGTGGTATAAAATATTAAATCCTTCACGTTTTTGGTCTATTTTTAATTGAGATTTCACAATTCCATACAAATGGATGTATCACAACTGAAAAGTAGTCCTTGGTATTACCAGAAATTAACACTAGGTGTGATAAATTGCAACACGTCTGTGCAGAAAACACTGTAAATTATCCTGTGTTCGTGACAAAATCAGCCATCAATTTTCAATAGTGGCTTGTAAATTGATATCTCATGCCTATATCATCACGGGTGCAGTGGAAGTCCATTGTAATCGCCAATCAATGCCTTGCTGGTTCGATCACTAGAAGCAAATTCATCGTGCATGGCTAGGTGAATTTCATCTGTTGATTCACGGCATTCATCCAATGACAATTTCGTTTTGTGAAGAAAAAACTCGCCCAACACGAGTAATTAATTAATATTCGTTAATTAATGATACCTTGTTAATACTCGTAATATTATTATATTTATGACATTAAATAAGCAACATTCATGATTGTATTATTATCGTCTTAAGAAAACTTTATATTTAATTCTTATTAAATCACAAAATTTACAACCGGTTTTACGTCTTCGATTATTTTTCAAGTTGTCACTTACGTATCCTGTGAAACATCAGAGCTATCTTTCTACCTTGCCACATAAGACGCGCCTCTTTTCGTCTCGGACCAACCTTAACCTTGGACTTGGAAGGTTTGATCGGTCTGATGCATGACTCCCAAGACTACAGGTGTTCTCAACTGGAATCGACAAAAATAAATTCGAAGGAATATTCTACAATATTGTTTTCCCTTTTATTTCGCTCGCTCCTTCGTATCGATTTCGCATTGCGATGAGAGAAAGTGTGTGTGAGAGAGAGAGAGGGGGGAAAGAGAGAGAAGATGAGAGAGAAAAGGGTTTCCGGATGAGAAATGCGGCTGTCCTGGCCGCGTCACAGTGTGTGGAAAATCAAAACTGGCTACAGAAAATAGTATGTGGGTGGTATCTCTTTACTTATTTCAACACTCAATGTAATGCAACTAATTTGATGTAATTTAAACACATTTCATAAAACACTACACAAAATAGTATAGTTTATTTTTTCAAAAATTATGCACTGTACTTCAGTTTACACTCATCGTTTATATTCGTGGAGTAATTGGTGCTTGATAGATATATCGCAGTTTTAACGTTATAAAAAGCAATAATTATTTACATTTAATGATCCACCTTCCAAAGAGCTTAATAGCGGTTTCTAAAAATAGCAGCGGAAACAATTTTTACCATTTCTGAAAGCGGTTGTACCAATGCTTTATGGAAAATCATTTTGGAAATTATCTAAATGTTTATTGAACACGGATTATTCTTCAATCCACATTAATGCGTTTTTCGATTTCACCGTGTTTTTATAATTACGAGTACTTACATTTTCCTGTTTATAATATTGATTTTTTAAAATTTACGTACAGGAATTACGAAAATTTAGTTAGAGGAATATGTATTACATTTCGATATTAAAAGACAGTCTGAATGGTCAGTATATATAGTTGCCAGTAGGCCTCTGAATCTTCGTACAACAAAAACGTTTGAGTATCATTGTGGCGAATTTATAATACCGTATCTGGCCGCTGGAGCGGGCCCTATTGCTGTCGAAATGAGAATTGTGGAGCCTCGTTGCCCTCATTGGACGCTTGCGTAGTTTTCTATTATTTCCAAATTGAGACCGGAGATCTACATTAAACAACATAGAATCGCCCGTAATTTATTCGGCTCCAACCTATTCCTTCTCCTTTTCTGAGGCCCCGACGATTGGTCTTTTAACCCAAACAAGCATACCAAAATTTTTTGATAGAATTGACGCATTGTCTAGGATATCCGGAACGAGCCGTGTTACTGTCATGGTAGCTGACTTTCGATCAACACATTGTGGCCTTCATCAGAGAATACTCTGAGAAAGGCCACAATACGTTGGTCGAAACGACAGTCACCACGACAGAGCCGCGGCTCACCACGGATGGCCTAGACAATACAAACTCCGGCCGCGAAAGCCTACACAATCAAAGAGATTAAGAGTACAGGGTCCATTATGAACGTAATGCGCATGATTTTATTGTGTCTTGTAACTGTCCATGGCAGCCCGGTTAAAAATTAATCGGAATATGTCGTGGTTGGCCTGCTCTTCCAATGCATCCGGCGCCAGTTTGCTCCGAGCAGTGTGAGTGGAAAGACCTGCGTGAAGTGTTTTTTTCGACTTTGTAACATGGCGCGATGGAGCGCTCATTTGAATAGTGATAAGCCATCAAGTTTTGTGTGAAGTTTGGAAAGAATGCAACCGAAATATTCCAGATGCTTCAAGAGGCCTTCAAGGACAATTGCATTTCCAGGTGACAGTCTGGGAGATGGCATAAGGCGTTCAAGGAGGGGCGGAAGTCGGTCGCCGACGAACCCCATTCCGGGCACCCAGTAACGGCCAGAACCGACGAAAACGTGGATCATGTGCGCAAAGTTTTGCGTTCTGACTGTCGATTGAGCATCCAACAAATTGCTGACAACCTACACATGTCCACATTTGAGATCCATGGGATAGTGACTGGATCAACCACAGATCTGTAAATGTTAAAGGTCTGCGCGATGCTCGTGCCGAAAGTGTTGACGGAAGATCAGATAGAACTTCGAGTTTCGCGCTGTCAAGAATTGCTGGATTTGATTCAAAATGAGCCGGACTTTCTTAACACCGGAGCAACATTCCGGTGGTCCCCCATCTCCCTTACAGCCCCGACTTATCTCCGTGCGATTTTGTTTGTTTCCCAGCCTGAAGACTGAGAGCCATTCCCATCGAGGACTTTCAAGGTGTCTTCCAGGCGTGGCAGATACGTCACCGCAAGTATATTGCTGCAGGGGGAGAGTATTTTGAAGAATTTTAAGCATTTGTACATGTCAAACGATAAATCTATTTTTCCCAGAAAATGCATATTATAATGCATTTTAAATGGACTCTGTATGTAAAAATGGAACGCATGAGGGGTTTAGTGAGGAATGGAGCGCATAAGTAGAAGTTATTTGGCTGTTGTTCTTTAAGGAAAGCGAATCGAAATCGACGTATCTGTATTTTGATGTAAAATACCGTAGAAATTTTGCGTTGACTGGACTAAAAGATGTTTTATAGTGTTTGTGCAGACTCAAGGCTGAAAAATCGCCGTAGACTTGGACAAGGACGAATGAAGCAAGCCGATTTGGCTGTGTCAAATTAGCGATTTTGTTGCCGAACACATACGACCTGTTCAATGAGTCGTTATATAACGCATTCCAAATATGTTCGGTTTATCCGTCAGCTTTTGGTATTTGACAAAATTGAAAAATCCTCGCCACCCGCTCCTGCCATGATTTGAGGAGATTGCGGCAGTACTGTGAGTAAGCGGGTCACAATAATTATTGTCTCGAATGCGTTAACTAATATGGTTATTAGTCCCGTAAGTGCAGTGCGTTTTTATCACGAGAGATGGCGATATTCTTCCCCCGGTGGGTGGTGGGATCCATCGATTACCTACACGTCGCCTTGATGGGGTTTTCCCCATTCAGGTGTGTTCTATCTACTGGGCTCCGCCCCCGCCGGGTCAACCTCTGAGCACGAACGATCTCCTGACATGTGTGATAGTGTAGAGCATGTAAGTATAATTGTGTGTAAGTGGTTAGTTTTGAGCAAGGAAGAGAAAGGAAAGAACGCGCGTGGTCCGTGGCCCGTTTCTTGGGGTAATACTCTGGTAATCATCTGATATCGGTCGAAAAAATCACAGGTAAACTACCCAAGAGAGCAGTTGGTCGCCGGAATTCTTCTTCAGACGGCGGCTACTTTCGACCTTGCTGTTTTGTTGGTGTCGAAATTCCTGGCACTGTCGGGTCTCGAATGGGTGCGGGAGGTAACTGAAAGCCGTAACTGGTATGGAGAACTACCGGAGAGGAAACTGTAACGTGCGGTCAAGCAACGTTACTCAGCAAATTGCTCAAGGGAGGAAATTTAAAAAAAAATTAGATTATTCTGCATTCACTTGACCACTTA
This sequence comes from Teleogryllus occipitalis, assembly GCA_011170035.1. Lineage (NCBI taxonomy): Eukaryota > Metazoa > Arthropoda > Insecta > Orthoptera > Gryllidae > Teleogryllus > Teleogryllus occipitalis. Next base: position 56,128 of record BLKR01000989.1, read on the forward strand.
GGGAAGACTATGGACGTGTTCTGGTGTTCCACGGAACTTTGCAGAAACAGTAATGTTCCAATAATAATTAATTTTTACTTTCTCCCTACGGAGTAGAGAGAAAGTTATATAATGGTGCGTATGGTAGAAAATCATTTACATAATGGTGCGCGAAAAAACGGATACTTTTCAGCAGAAAAATTCGAATTAAGGGCCCTGGTAACAAGGTGGATAAATCCAGTTGCTAAATTACGAAAACAAAATCCTCTAACACGTAGTGTAGCCCAAATTATGTTTTATGGGTCCTTGTTACCGAAAAATTCGTCCGTCTATTCACCACGCTAGCGGCTAAACCGTGCAGCCGAGTTTATCCATAATTGATATTCCTCAATCGATCTGACTGATGTCGCGGCCCCTTGAATTTGAAACCGATTTTACAATTATTTTAAGGTACTTTACATGAAGCCTCTGAGACATTTTCCAAATTTTCAAAAAAATGGCTCCATTGTTTTTGATTAAATTTTGTTGTTGGATAGTGTGAAAGATGTTTAAGAGGATGGCGCAGGTCTCATGTTCATTGAAAATCTTGAGACTTGAAACTTGAGTCTTGGTACAACTAAAATATTGAAGATAGAGTTTTTTCCCTTAATGAAATGTTGTCCTTAAAGATAGATTTTGAAATAAGGTCATGTACAATTATTCGAAAATTTGAGAACTTTTGGTGTAATTTTGCGTGAAAATGCGGCGGAGAAAAAATACGTGCTATTTTAGCACCATAAGATACTCTTATTGCACAAAACGAACTTAACATTATAGTATTTATTGATGTAAGGTGCAGTTTTTTTATTAAAACTGTAAAGATGAGTAAGTATGGTCAAACTTGTCGGACGCAGAAGCAAAAACGAGTGTGATGAGTTGTTTACGGGCATCGTGTGCGTTGTTTCTCTTGAGAGAAATCTCTTTTTTCGGTATCTAGCCACTTCGTCTTTAAATTTACCCTGAAACACGATGGGAAAGCCTAAATCTCGACGATCAACTGAAACAGTTATTTATGATATTAGTGGTAAACGTGGCATTCTATTTGGGGAGTAGGTAAGTTTGCGACACGAGGCCAATAAGTCGAGTGACGCTACCTTTTGAGCAAAAGAAAACCACTTTTATCACGTGCGGACCGAGAGATATGGCTCAGCTCATTAACTCATGTCAGTGGAGTGCCTCTGACCGGGAGGTCTTAGGTTTGAGTCCCGACGGAGGCTGGATTTTGGACTCAAGCTAAAGAGTTGGGCCGAGTTCAGTCACAGTCTAGAAGAGTATTCTAGCGGCAGGCTGCTCTCATTAGTACTTTTCCGTGGAATCTGCAATCAATACAGGCGAATGCTGGAGCAGTACCCTAGCAAACGGGCCACGGATCGCGTCCTATGTTTTCTTTCTCTTCCTTGTCCTAACCTCACCCCCTTACTTATACGCACTTACATGCACTACATTACCATCCATGCCGGGAGACCGGTCGGGAGTTTGAGCTTGTCCCGGCTTGGGCGGTGCCCCGGTGGTGGGAGATATCTGGTTGAGGGAATTCCCAACCTGGGAAGATAGCTAGCCAGGCTAGCCTACGGGAAGGTCGGTGCCGGATCTCACCTTCCAGGAGGAGAAGATCGCAGCCACATCACGAAGAAAAAAACATGCACTACACGTACGGAACTAATAACCTTAGCAGTTGACGCGCTCGGAATCACTAATCAATCAATAAATAATAATGTGCGGATTTCACTCTTTTTAGCCAGCAATGGTGACTTTCATTTTATTTTAATTTAATGCGGATCACTTAAGTGCATTCTATGTTACATTAAGGTCGCTTGTAATTAATGCAGTCAAACGAAATTACTATTTCCTTGTTGCATTCATACTATTTTTTCTGAAAATATGAGAATAATCTCACTATTAGCACTAGTGCTAAAAATTATTTTTTAAGCTCAGATTGCATGCCTCTAAATAATATATTTTACTAGTTGCTGTTTAATAATCCAATTTTTGCTCAAATAGGCGTTTGCCTTGTTTGACCAATAATCATTCGAGATTACTCGGTTTTCCGTTTTTATCGGTGTGGAATAATTTTGAAATTGTGCGACGCTCGTGTCCAACTCCAATATTTTCTTTTTCCGTGTCTTCTTTCGACCCAGTGTGTGCGGTGTGCCGAAGAGGGAGGCGAGGCAGCTGTGGTGCTAGCGACCCTGCCGTTCCGGGTTCGGCTGCCTGCGGTAATAAACAGGAGCCGCATTTATCAATTGTGAAATATAAAAGCTGCTCGTGGAAACGACTATCGAGTTCCCTTCTGTTCTTAAATTCATGCTATAAAACAGCCGAGGAGATTCACGAGGCTTGCGAGTAGAGAAGTATAAAATAGGAGAGAGTCTTCTTCCTTAACAAAACGTTTTGCCACGTTTTCAATAGGATCCCATCTTTCGTTATGTTAATATTAAATTTTGTTATGCCACTTTTTTCGTAGCTAAAATGACTATTGCTGTTTGGGTGAGCAAATTAAAGTACGATCAGTACACAATCTATTGTTGAGTAGTAAACATATTCAAAACTGAATTCTTAACTACCAAGTAAGTGTTAAGATACTTTCGGAAGAATGAGATTATTATTTCCAGTCTCAAATGAAATCTTAATATGAATCATCTTTATTAGTTTGTATTTCGGTTTTTAAATTTGTATAAAAAGTGGAAGTAATGAATAAATATCTATTAAGAAAATCTTGGTCATTGGGGATCCTTTGAAGCATTATATTGACATTAAAATAATGACCGACACAGGTTCATAAGCTACATAGGCATGATAGATGGGAAAATATGACCCCCTGACAATTTTAAACTTTATTGGATCCTTTAAAATACTTCATTCAGATTTCGGTTCTTTCAGATGACTTTTCATAACACAAGATGTAATAATTCTACATTCAGTGTAAGTAACACGCATGTAAGTAATGCTATGAACCCAATTAATACCATGCATTTTTTAAAATTATTTTTCTTCTATATCAGTCAGATGGGTAATACTTTTATAACATAAGAACTTAATATAAAGTCATTGCACTTCATTTGCGAATTCCCTTTAGTTCCCCTATCTTATAATTCGAAATACATACTTGCATCCCAGAAATATTGAGGATGCCAATGTATATGACTGGAGACATAAGAAACGAATCTGCTCTTCATACTCATTGCCCATTTAAGGGACAGTGCCATGTCATTTTAACTGAGCAACAGACATTTTTTATGAATGTATTTATTGATTTTTTGGGAATTATACAGTTCAGTAACGTAGTACTCTTCCATGTTGTTGGTTGGTTAGTGATTCCGGGCGCGTCAACATCTTAGGTCATTAGTCCCGTAAGTGTAATGCATGTTTTTTTCCTCGGGAGATGGGGGTGATCTTCCCCCGCTGGATGGCGAGATCCGGCGCCGACCTACCGTCGGCTAGCGGGGTTTCCCCCTAAGCAGGGCTCTCCCACCAGCGGGGCTCTGCCCCATCCGGGACAAGCTCAAAGCTCCCGACCGATCTCCTGGAATATGTTCTTTCATGTGTTTTTGATGGCTTACAATATAACTTATACTAAACTTAACACTAGACTACAAGAGCCCCTATTTTGTACAAGTGTAGGAAATTACAAGAGCCCTAATTTTGAACAATTTATGGAAAAAATGTTTATGAACGCTTCGAAAGGGAAACTGGTTTTGATTCTAGTTGGGAGGAAGTCATTTAAAGAAGCCAGGTGGTAGTGGACTGCTCGGTTTATTGTACTTAGGTTGGAGTAAAATTATTGGTAAAGTGGGTGATATGTTTGATGATCATTGATGTCTTCAGTTCATTATGAAGTGGGGCGCTTGAGATGAACCATGGGGTATGTGTTGCTAATCTGAGGAATCTATTTTGTACAATTTGAAGTTTATTGACGTTGGAAATAGATGCGTTGGTCCATATGGGACATGCATACAACATTAATGGTCTAACTATTGCTTTGTAAAGTGTAACGGCATTTGTTAGGGATAGACAGTTTTGGAGCCGATAAGGGTTTTTAGTGGAGCTATTTTTATTTTTGCTTGTTGTTGTTTTAGTGTTATGTGTGTTTTCCAGATGAGTCTTGTGTCGAAGTTCATCTCGCGGTATTTTACTGTTTGGTTTTGTGGTGTTCATGAAACGAGCAATAGACCGCTGCAATTCCTTGATGATAATAATAACGATAATCCGGCGTAATATGTAATTTCGACATTCCATAGTTTATTCCACGCGATCCACACATCTCTCAATCGTATCCTTCCCGCTCCTCCTCCTTCACGGCGTCCCCACAGCACTGCAAGGGCAACTGCGTCCGCTGCTCTTTTGCATCCCGTGCCCACCCACCCCCGCCGCCGCGCCTCGCACTGCACTTCAGCCACTTTTCCACTCCGCTCTGCGCAGCTACACCTCACTGAGCCAGCCCCGCGCGAGGGCAGCGGCGCGAGAGGAGAGAGGAGCCTGAGAGAGATAGAGAATGAGTGAGTGCGTGTGAGAGAGAGCGGAAAGGTGCAGAAACGGACTGAGAAGGAGACAGAGAAAACGGAGGGGAGGGGCGAGAGTGAGAAAGCGAGCGGCGGGGGAGGGGGAGGGGGAGTGGAACGTCGGAGCGCGGAAACAGCGGAGGCACTATTTCATCCCGGGGCGCCCGCTCCGCCACCGTCCTCACCGCCACCGCCCCCGCCCCCGCCGCCGAGGAGCAGCAGCATATTGATCTGAGAAGCGGCGGCGGCGGCGGCGCGCGCCCGGCCGTCTGCGTTAATTCCGGGTCCAGGTAGCTGCGCGCTGCCGGAGCTGTCTCCGGCGGCAGAGCGCCTGACTGGATGCGCCACCTGCCCCGCCGCCGTCGCTGCTGCGCGTGCCCGCCCCGCCCCCTCCCCCGCCCCCGCTGCCCGCCCATCCGCCCGCCTAGCGCGACGGCACGCGCCCCAGTGGCGCAGCTGGTGCTACGCTTCGCGCTCTGGCGGGAGCGAACGGATACTCTCCCACTACGCCTGCCTACCGATTGTTGAAGATAACACAAGACGTGAAGATGTACCAGCTTAGGTGGCGCAGGACATCAGTTGATGTCACTGCAGAACCTCTGACGGGGAAGTTCTAGGATTCGAATCCCCACGGTGGTAGGATTTTTGACACTAGCTTGTCAGGTAGGTCGAATTCAGCCGCTGTCTGGTAGAGAATTCTAGCGACCGGCTGCTCTGATCGGTAGTTTTCCGTGGTTTCTCCGATCAACACCAGGCGAATACCGGAGTAGCATCCTAACAAACGCGCCAGAGACCGCGCGCGATCTCTTCTTCCTATCCTCACATTTTACACACATACATCTCCTACAGTATCACTTATGTCGGGAGATTAGAGCGTGACTCGACTGGGGTTATGCCCCATTGGTGAGAGATACCTGGTGAGGGAGCAAAGAACCCGTGAGTGGATGTGTAGGTCGGCACCGGATCTCACCGCGAGGGAAAATCACCACCGGCGATTTCCCGCAATACAAACATGCACTACAGTTACCGGATTAATGACCTTAGCAGTTAAAGCGCCCGGAATTACCAGTCAATCAACGTGAAGACGTAGGCATCCGCGGTCGCAATCGCATTCGAGAAGAGCCTTGTCCTCGACAGGGTTGTCAACATGCTGTAGTTGTCAATGCATGTAGCTTTGAAGAAGGAAGCAATGTGATTGCCAAAACGGAGGCAACTATGCCTAGAAAGCCGAATCATAATATCATTTCTTAGATAATACTAGTTTCTAATGCTTCATGAAGATGACAGTGTGACGACCGAAACGTACTTAGACCGTAGCATCTCATTGCATGAAACAATATAGATCTTCGCTGAAAAATGTAAATATTTGTTAGTTTGTTATTCTGTATTTTCTCATACTACCAATGCCATCCAAATTCTCATAGTGCACACATCTTACGACGTTGCTCACGACACCATGAATCCAAGGAAGACTTCGCCTGCCTTCAAATGTTTACTATTTGCATGTTAACTTACGGAACAGCAACTTATTTTATATTCTGACATGTAAAGAACTGTTGTATAGTATATAATTGTACTATACTATGTTATTGCAGTATTCGTAAGTCTGTTTTTGTTAAAATATGTAAATTATTGATGTGTTTTACGAGAGTAGTTTATTTGTTGTTCTTGAGCAGTGTGGGAAACTGTTTTGTTTGGCTTAGTGCTGTTGCATTTTTGCTGATGCATAGTAGACAGAGGTGATCGTCCGTGATCTTCACAGGGTCATTTAGGGTCAGAGGAGAATTCCACGGAAATGGCCCGTCAGGGGAACGGTCGTGTAAATTTGACATTGAATACAATGAACTCGAGTACATCGATCTTTGTTGAGAGTGAACCGAAGTCTGTAGTCCCGACCCACGTATATTAAAATTAAATGTTAGAGGATTCGATTATAGTTAACTCTCCATGCCGAATGTAAACGAAGCAAATACTACTAAAGTAACTACTTCCTGTTGCGATTCCGAAATAGAATCGAACAATTTTACATGCCTTTATGATAGGTTTTTGAACTATTAGTTCCCTTTTCTATCTTGAGTTATTACTCAAACTATAATATTCCTAACAAATCCGTTGTCACTTATCTTTTTGTTCCTTATTTTCTATCCCTTCCTTCCAAACGCATTCCGACCTTCACGTGAATCCTCCTTCACCCCTCCTCCTCCTCTTCACCTACCACCGCCCCACATTCCCCCTAGCCTTGTGTTTCCTCTCTCAACGAGCCTTCTGCCTTACGTCATTCCGACTAAATCACTGACGTCCGCTCTGTCATGGTGTCATTCTTTTTAGTAAACTGTATACCTACATCCAATAGTTTTAGTGATAATTTATTAACACTCAATTTCGATATCTTCTAAATCCATAGTATTGAGTTAGAGATAAAAAGCGAGGTGATGCTTGTTATCGTTGTTCTGTGTATCTTCCACATCAACAATACATTTAATTTAGTAATCTGTAGTTTGTAAATGTATAAGATTTTATATTTTATTTCAGCCTAAAGATGTGATTCATTGCATATCGAAACGTTGTGATAGACAAGAAGATATAAAACATATTTTATTCACATAATAATGAATTGTGCAGTATAAATAATTTTATAACAATGTTTTTAAAATAAATTAGACGGTTTGTTTTAATGTGGTTGACAAAAAAACGCATGTACTTTATTCTTGTAGCAATGTTTTGTGCAATGCAAATTATTTTGTAACATAAATATTTTAAAATAAATTAAATGTTGTGGTTTACGTAATTTTCTCGAAAATAACTTCTTTTTTTAAAATTTATTTTCTCCTACAACAAAAACGCGTATACACATGACGCATATCTAATTTTAGTTGATTTCTATACATTTGCGAAAATTGGAAAAGAGTGATTTTTTTCTTAGTTGTACTACAACTACAACATTGAAGGCAGATTTTTTCCTAATGAAATCTGTTATTCAAAGTTGGATCTTTAAATAAGGTCATATAGAATTTTTCAACAAATTTGAGTAGTTTTCGCTAATTATGCATAAAATCTAGGCAATTTTAAAAATATGATTTTCTAAAAAATCTCTTAATTTTTCTTGAAATATTTTGTATGGATTGTGCGGATAGTGCCAAATGCAATGAATAATATGCCATAAACGGCATTTTGATGGTTTCTGTTTTTTTACAAATTTCACAAAAATATATTTATTTGAAATATTTCTCACATCGGTAATATTTACATTACCAGCGTTTGTATGTTCTCGTATACCATGCCGGTAGTACAGAGAATGTACTTGTATTGTAAATGCTGGGACAAAAACGGCGATTTTTTGACAAACTCGTATTGTGGGGCCTGTTACCGAAAAGTGGAAAAATCATGTTCCTATATATAGTACATTACTTCATGTAATTCGTTGTGTGCTCGGAATTCGTTTTGTGGGTTCTTGTAACCGAAAAATTGGCCGAGCCAAAATGTCTGTCTGTCTGTCTGTCTGTCTGTCTGTCTGTCTGTCTTTGCGTTCATTCATGTGCAACGGTATAGCCCAAACCGTTGAGACGAATTACTCGAAAACTTGTAGCTCCCTGTCTGGTCTGGCTCAAAGACCTGCGATTTTGAAATGAATGTTTTGATTTTTGTGGATACTGTTCAAGAAGCGTGAACATTTTTCAAAATTTTCTCAAGACTGGCTCCAATTTTTAATTTTTTTTTGTGATAGAACAAACGATGCTTCAACAAAACTTTTCATTTTCATTGAATTCTTTGAATTTTCACAAACTGTAAATGTTGAAATATCATTCGGTTTCTTTCTACAACTACAATGTTGATCATATTTTCTTACTGAAATCTGTTTGTCAAAGTCAGATGTTTAAATAAGGTCGTGTACAATTTTCGAAAAATATGAGTAGATTTTGCTTGAAAAAAAGAAATTTTTTCAAATAATTTTCTCAAAAGAATACTTCTCACGGAGAAGTATTGGATTGGGCTGGGCTGAGTGGGGCGGGGAGAAGCGGGGTGGCCAGGCGGGTATGGCGGGTCAGAGAGGAACGGGACGTGGCTAGAAGATACGAGACATGATGAGACGGAACGGGCAGATTGGGATTGTAAAATCCGATCGGATCGGGTCGAGTCAAAGTCAAGCGAGACAGAGTAGGGGAGGACTGAATGCGAAGGACGCGTTGAGACACAACGCTACGAGACGCGACGGAACGTGATTGAACACGAAGGGATACGAAGGGGCGGGACAGAACGAGTTCGATTGGAAGGAGGAGTAGCGGGCAGGACAAGGCAGGATGGGAATGGATGTCACGAAGAGAGGCGTGACGGGACCGGAAAATACAGTACGACTGGGGACGAAGCAAAACGGCAGAGACGAAGGGGAATGGAGTGGCATCTGAGGAGCGTGCACAGCGCGAAGCTGAGCAGAGAAGAGCGAGGCGGAGCGAAAAGTGTTCGCTCGCCCGGGGAACAGAGTCGGCGCGGCTAGGAGCGGTACGGGGCGGGGCGGGGTGCGGCGCGGCGGGGAGGGGCGGGGCGAGTTCGCGTCTGGGGAGCGGGCGGGCCGGGGCGCAGCGGGTCGGCTCGGGACACGCGCTATTTGCCCTGGCGATGCGCTTCCGGCCACCGCAAACACTTTGCACACACACTGCCCGCCTCGGCCTCGGCCGCGGCCCCCGGGGGAGCGAGAGGATGGCTGACGGGGAATTACTCCCGCGCAAACAGACGACGTACGAGGAAACGACTTATTTGTGTTTTTCCGGCGCGGCCCTTCGGCTCCCGCGTAGCCTTCTGTTCCTCTGTTCCCCGGCAGGGAGCACTCGACCCCGGGGGACGAGAGCGATCGCTGGGGCTCACTGCCTACGGCGAGGCAGACAACGAGGCAGGCGTACGCCAAGGCTGTAATTTTGAATAAACTATGCTTGATGGATGTCAGAGATGCGGTTTTCTTCTGGATTAAACATGCTCCTCTGTATAAAATATATGAAGGTAGTTATCTCATCTTGTAATACTCATTAAAGGGGTTAATCTATGGTGGCTACCACAATCGTTGAAAAGCTTTGTAGATGGGATAATTTCTTATCTGACAATCTGTATTTAGCCTATTTTGCCAATTTGTATATTCCGTATTAGCCAATCTGTATTTTTATAGCTACGTGAATCAGTAATTGTCATCCATTGATCTTTTCACCATCCATTGAATGATTTATTTATAATAAGAAAGTGGTGTACTAGGAGTTTTTTCATTTTTAATAGAATACTGAGAATCATTAATGTGAGAACACAGACGTTCAATTGTATTCAGGACGAATAGTCTTGTAAGGAGGTCCCAGATATTGACTTTTCAGAAATATATTTGAAGAATTGAATAATGATTACGAATAATTTTAATAAGAATAGTTTGTTATCGTGACACAGTTCAGACACGTGTTAGGTTACATGACATAATAATTGCTGGCAAGAAAACAATTATTTACATTTGCCATTAGTTTCGTATTGTATTTTTGCAAACCTCTTTAAACATGACTGTTGTCAATCTCAAAATACAAAGAAGTGTCGTTAGGAGTCGTTTGGCTCGTCTATCACCCGACCACCTCCGCGACACGTCACGGTCCTTCGCAGGCCCTCCCCACTTCCCCCGCCCCTTCCCCCCGCTCGGGTATCTCCTAGTTGTCTCGCGACTCTCGAGCCTCTTCACCGTTGACCAAGTTGCCTCGTGCCCCCCCCCCCCCACGTCGTCGTGAACCCGCGAGTCGTCGCGACTCCCCACGACACTACAGCGTTTCTCCAGTTGCTTCGTGACCCCCGCGTGTCCCCCAGACTTCCCGCGTCAGCCACCGCACCACACCAACATGGCTAATGACCCCTCTACTCACCGCAAATTCACGTGGTTCGGCGACTCGCCGGGCCGCTCCAGTTGCCTCGTGTAGCCCTAGTGGCCTCGCGTCCTCCTGCCTCACCGCAAACCCACGTGGTCGCGGGTCTCCCTGCGCCGTCCCAGGTTGCGTCGCGTAGCCTCAGTTGCATCGCGTCCCCCAGCTTCACCACAAACTCAGGGGGTTCCGCGACTCTCCGCGCCGCCTCAGTTGCCTCGCGTCCCCCCGTCTCACTGCAAACCCACGTGATCACGCGACTCACCGTGTCGTCCTAGCGTTGCTCCTGCTGCCCCGCCTGGCTCCAGTTGCCTCGCGTGCCCCCTTCTCAGCGCAAACTCACGTGGTCACGCGACTCCCCGCGCCACCCCAGCGTTGCGCTTGTTGCCTCGCGTCCCACCGCCCCACCCGTACTCACGTGGTTCGGCGGCGCCCACCGTTTCTCCAGTTGCCTCGTGTCCCCCCGCCTCACCACAAACTCACGTGGTCTCGGGACTCCCTATCTTTGCTCCAGTTGCGAACCATGGCCCCAGTTACCTCGCGTCCCCCCACCTCACCCAAACTCACGTTGTCCCGCGACTCGCCGCGCCACCCCAGCGTTGCTCCAGTTGTCTCACGTCCCCCTGCCTACCGCAAACACACGTGGTCCCGCGACTCCCCGCGCCGCCACAGTTGCCTCGCGGAGCCTTGCCATCGCCTCCCATGTCGCAGACCAGCGGCAGCGCACGCAGCCAAAAAGGTAAGAGGATTAAAAAAATCCGAAAATCCCCCAATAAATTTGGGTAAAAAAATTACCCAGCAAGATACTGAAGTCGGCGCGGGGCAACGCGACGATGCACGGCCGGGCCGACCCTGGAAGGAGGATTTCGACTCGGCATGCCAGTCTAACGCGACACGTGCGCGTGGGGATGTTGCTATTCTAAATTCGATGCGATACAACGAATCGATACAAACAAATACACAAACTATGGTTTCCTCAATGCTTTGTGAATGTACACATCGATGCAATAGATATCAATTGACATTTCACTTTTTAAATAATGGAAAAATGTACAGTGAAATGCATCGATTTTTCGGAAACTATTGTGTACGTAATTACAAGTTATGTTCATTTTAATTTTAATGATTTATTATTATAATATATTTTTTATATTGTACCTAGCAAGCATTCCTTTACGGTTGCTAAACACATTATGTTACACTGAGAGGCTAGACCGATGGTCATTAACCCTTTCAGACACCGTGACCTCTGTAAATGATAGCATTTTTAATGTCCATTTTACTTACTCTTGGTGACACAAGCGCTCTCATTCCATGATATACTCCTGAAACTGTTTTAGTAGTTCCCAATAGATAAGCAGCGCTTTTCGAAATCTGGGGTGTTATCTATTTTGACACAAACTGTTGATGGTCGAAAGCCAAGCCGGATGCTGTGGTCGTCTCCCAAGAATTCGTTAACTGTTCGTGTTTCATCAAGTACTTTAGTGGGTGGTATTTTTCCCCTGTTTTCATTGGTTGTGAGTATTGTATAGAATAAATTGCTGTCCATCAAACACGGTAGTTCAGGAAATAGTGTCGAGTATTTTCTGCCCACTGTAGAGTACATGGTGTCTTGGAGACGCCATGACAGACCAAGATAGATTTCTGACTGTAGAGGAAATTGTGCTCCAATTTCGAAGGTATAGGCGACAAAACAAGAATATGCACGAGTTGGGACAGAAAAAAGAAAAGTTTTATAAAAGTGCCTCGACCTGAAGTGGTGCAGCAATGCAATGAGGGTATGAGAGGAGTCAAGCTGAACTTGACTTCCTCGTTACCCGCCATCGGACATTTATAAGATAACGGAAATTGGATGATGGCACACGGTCTTGATCTTGCGGTCACTAACGCATTGCTTGAGAACAAACTTTATGCAGAAGTCTTACGTTAAAAAAAGACATATTTCATTTTCGGCTCCAGGTTGCTGAACCCCGTATATTAGCTGGCGAAGTTGAATGCAAAAAGCGAGGACGCCCAGCTCGACGGAAATTGTCCAAAAATGCCTAAGTGTCAAAATGAAATTAGACCGTTTGAAGAAGTACACTAATACCACAATGATCAAATACCAAATTTTGATGATGTTAAGGACGCAGGTCGATGAAACAAAATAGGGTGCAAAAGCAAAACATACATCAAATGTAAAAAAATATAACTTTCATTTATGAATCACTCGAAAAAACATGTTTTGAAGCATTCCACTCCAAATAACTTCAATGAAATACATTTCTTTATACAATAAACCGAAACGTTTTAAAATATAAGTAATTTTTGGTGTTGAGAGATCATGCATATCATTTTCAAAATTCCTTTCTTTTTCTTCATCCGAGTGCTTTGAGTCACCATGTCCTGTCCAGTGGACAGTTTGTATTTTCGTGCACAGGTAACGTACAATATTGAGAATATGAAAAATAAGTAAAATAAATAGTTTATGAATGTCCTAAAATTCATAATTTTTCATGAACGTTTTCATTGATTGATTGATTGATTTTTCGTATTTCCGGGCGCGTCAACTGATGTGGTCATTATTCCCGTAAGTGTAGTGCATATTTTTTCTCGGGAGATGGCGGTGATGGATGGCGAGATCCGGCGCAACCTACCGTCGGCTAGTGGGGTTTCCCCCTAACCAGGACTCTCCCATCAGTGGGGCACCGCCCCAGCCGGGACAAGCTCTAAACTCCCGACCGGTCTTCCGGAATATGTAGTAGTGTAGTGCATGGTAGTGTAAGTGAGTGTGTAAGGGCAGAGAATAGGACAAGAAGAGGAAGGAAAGATCGCGCGCGGTCCGTGACCCGTTTGGTAGGGTTACTGCTCCTGCATTAACCTAGTGTTGATCAGAGAAACCACGGAAAACTGCCGGTCAGAGCAGCCGGCCGCTAGAATTCTCCTCCAAACAGCGACTGAATTCGACCTAGCTGAAAAGCTTGTATTGAAAATCCTGCCGCCGTCAGGACTCGAACCTAGGACCTTCCGGTCAGAGGCGCTGCCGTGACATCAGTTGATGCACTGTTACCGCTCCCGGTATGAATGTTTTCATAATTCGTTTAAAAGGGTTAAGGCATTCTGAAACCCATTTCATAAATTTAATGTACATTATTTTACAATTACATTGTGATTATAGAAACGTATATGTATTTTAAGAGAATTAGTATTAATAGTTTTACCATCAGTACAGAATATGAGTATGGATACTTCAAGTTTCATAACAACCCTATGTACCTAATGTGTTTGTCACAATGTGTTACCTTCTCGTACCGATGCAGATACCAGTAAATGTGTCTACTATACAGGCGCGTGGGGTAATGAATACACAACAAAAAATGTGTTCTAAGAAGTGAATAATAAGCAAATTCTATAATGCATTCAGGTTAACATAAACTGCTGATATTAGAGACTTAATATCAGTTGAAATAATTAAAGTTATGAACTTTTTATCCAAAGGATTAGATTCGTTATATTTTTCGCCTTTCCCGAAAATTTTACTTTCTTAAATGGCAAAGTAAAACTTGAAAATAACTAGTGATTGAAAACACGTGTGGTGATTGTTAATGTTCTTTTTCTCTGATTACTTTGGGTAGTCATGACGAGAGTAAACATCATATGCAATGAACACATGTTACCGTCACTTTAACATTTTTAAGTATTTAAAGAAAATAAATGTTTTCAGCTTTATTGCAATTGTTAAGACTATTTTTGAATCTATCAGAAGAGGTTTTAGAATTCCTTGCACTTACCAGCATTTCTCCACTATCATTCCAAGTTCTACTTAAGTATTGACTGCCGTTCGTTTCCTGATTAGTCAAACTTAATTTTCAATCTACTCATATTAGCGGAGTTCCTGAACTAAATAGAACATTCTTTATATCAACATTATGGATGAACAGTAATATTTAAAAATACACATTAAAAAGTTTTCATGACAGATATGAAGTATTTTTTGAATTTACGAGACTGAAGAGTATGGTTCTAGAATTTTCAATTCATTTTTAAAATTTATAATTATGTTTATCTTCTAGTGTGATAGGTACGTTTGTCTCTCCTTAATTCATTTGGAACCGATTGTCATCTTGCACTAAATCATACCTTATTCGATCACTAAATCGTTGAGCCGTTACTTAGATACACTTTAACACGCGCCTCGACGTAGCTTTGCAGAAAATTTGCATAATACTGCTACCCACGACCATATGGTGCGTGAAGAAGATCAAGGGCAAGGACTCCGGGAACTGGTCCAGCGCTGTGCTGCAAGAAACCGTCCTCCTGCAGCCTCGCAAGAGCATCCTTAATGGACGTCGGTTTGCGCTCTTGAGTACACATTTGTGTTTGCTAACGTCTTCGTCCAGACGCGGCGATATTTCCATCTGCTCCACGGCGCCTCCGACCCTACCGCCGCCCACCCCCGCCGCTCCCCTCCCCCCTTGCTGTTGCCGCCTCCCACCCCTCCTGCCCTTCCTCCCCCTCGACCCACGCGGCGTAAGCGGTGAGGTGCCCACGACAATCTGCGCCATCAGCACACAGCGCCTCCGTAAACACCCGGTCTCGCCTCGTCCCGCCCCGCCCCGCTCCGCCCCCCCCCCATCCCGCCCTTCCTCGTCCCACCCTGCTGCGTCCCCGCGCCCAACGCCGCCTGTGGACCCACGGATTACCCCCGCCGGATAATTTATAAAAGCAGTATTAAGTTAAGATGCGGAGAAAGTGTTGGGTTGCCTGCCTCACGAATTTATGAACTCCCTAGTGCGTTTGCGAGAACGTCCGTGGTGGAAGGAAGAGGACTAGTAAGTCGCACTCAATGCGATTCTCTGGCGTGATTACCTTCAACATGTGCACGTCTCTTTTGCCTGTTGTCAGCATTTCAGTAGAGTCTCCCCAACGACATTTTTTTTTGCAATGGGTGTGAATGCGTGTTACAAATGGGGTGGAATGTTATCGCAATCATTAATATTCATTGCGTCGGTTTCAATCCATCCGAAATGACCACCGCAATGAAAAATGTTCATGAAATAAAAATGTTCGTGACGCTGCATCCATTAACGGAGTTGCTAACTTGCGTCCATTATTTGGATTAAAAAGTTCGCGAGTTGTAGATAAAAGCGGGCTTTTCGTTTCCTTCTGTCGTTGGCTTTGTGCACAACGTCTCGCGATTCTCTCCTTCACTGTATCCATTATTGACTATGCACCAAATTGCTTCCACCAGCGATCCGAACTACTGGTTCTCAAACTTTCGAAAAATACGGACGTTTTGCTAGTTGGTCAGGGCATCCAAGGCCCTTCAGAATGAAAGGTTCAAATTGTAAATATGAAGGGAAGAAACTAATTCATTAAGGAACATATATTATTAGTTAATAAATGCTCATATCATCTTACGAACTTGCAAGTTTGATACCAATGGTTTTTTTCTAAATTCATGGTCTTCATCAACGCCTCTGATCATTATAACAATCACAATGACAATTCAAATCACTCAAGAGAATGTTGATAATAGTACCGTGAGATAACAATCGATTGTAACAAATTGCTTAGTTATAATAAATAACACTTTACAAAGTTGTGAAGCTGTAGTGGGTTCTTTTTATCAAATCTCATTCACATTTTAACAATTCACTCTCATTAACAACGTTAACTTTTTTCCCGAACAAAACTGTTTGTTTATTTTGAAAGCATTCTTTCTCGTTCATTTAAAAGACTTCAGCGCACTGTTCAATTGAGAGAAGGAAATGCGTCATTTTGTGTGAAATAAAACGTGTTACGACACACTGAAGGAAAGTTTAACAGTTTTCAAAATTCCAGCCTCTGCTTCTATCGTGCCTTGTCTACAAACACATCTCTTAATGTAACATTTCATTCTTCCTAAGTAAATTCAATCAATATCTACAGAAATATTAATCCAGATCATCGAGATACCATGAACAACCAACCTCCCATTTTTTGATACTTTAATGATTATTAATATCTTATATAGTTAGCTACACATGAACGTTTTTCTGCCTTTAACTTCCGTTTTTCATTACTAAATTTCAACACATTTAATCTAATTCTTTGAAATATCAATTAGTGAATCGTATATTCATAAGCAATAAGTACTTTTTTCATTTTCTAACTTCCATAAGCAGTGTAACGAAAGTGAATTGAAAATATAATTATACAGTTGGCATAATCCCTAATTTTACGGATTCTAATAGAAAAAAGTCTATTATCAACTAAATTTATAAATTGTTCGTACCTGAATGTGACTCACCTTAACAACATGTGAATGAGACAATTATGTTACGTATTATAACCACCCACTCTGTATTAAAATGAAAACTGTTTATTAGATATCTTGTCATCAACGCTTGTGAAGTGAATGCGTAATGAAATATTATGCAAAGACTATGTATTACAAGACGATCATCAATTGAACTTCTCCGTAAACAAGCGGCAAATGAGCTGGTTCTTCTCCAAATAAGAGACTAATGGGGATGTATTTCCATGGATGCGGCGTTGGTGTCGGTCGCCTTATTTGCTATCTTAGAGCGAGTGGCTTGGAGTCGTCTTGGTGCAAACGACCGAGAATGAAGTGCGGTCTGCTTTGAATGAAACTGAACATTTTCTCAACACAATACGACTGAACATAAATGGCAAAAAATATGTATTCTAAATTTTAAAATGTTAGAATCTCTATATTTTCTGAAAATTCCGTAGTAAGAAGTGTTAAAATATAGAAATTCTGTAGTATTTAGTACGTATATATTTTATGATGTGTTACGCTGTCTCGATAATAAAAGTAAATAGTTTTTCCTTTTCGTATTTTCCTTCTCCTTTTTCTTCAACTAGTACTCCTTCTTTTTAGTTTTCTTAATATTTTTCTCAGTAAATGGTTATTATTGATAATGTTGATTGTTAATTATAGTTTTTAAATAACATTTTACTTATGTAACATTGTTTTTCATATTTTCCGTGTCTATTTTAGTATTCAAAGATATTAGGAAATGTATTGTTATTTCGTTTGATTTGTTTAGAGAAATTATTAGCATTTCATCCACAACAAAAATAAACATTGAAATAAAAAATGTAAGCATTAAAAGTTACAAGAAATTGTTTTATAATGCCGAAGAAGTGTTTTTTCAGGAGTTTAATTTTCCGTTTTTTAAATTTCATAAATTGTTTTCAAGTTTTATTAACATGACAAGGGAGAAGCTACACAACCGATTAGTGCTGTACTTCAATATATATCCAAGTGAAGAAACAAAGTTAGTCACAGTTTCCCGATGGAACGAAAACACTGAAATATCTCATCTTGTATTCTCTTTGGCTGAATCGTTTGTGCAGCGTTGTCTTGTTATCCACGGGGCGTACCATCCCCCTTCCCCACCACAAAGGAACGTTAATCAGCCTATTAGTGGCTCTTTCGCTGAATAGCGGCCGAACGCTCTCCGCATTGCCAACGCATTGACTTGCGCTTTCCTCGTTTCGGTTCTGCCCAAACGTAAAATGTTGACGCCATTTTCAAATTTGTTCCGATGAAGGAATGCCAAATAGATAAAAACGTTTCGCTTTATAATGTTTGTTAACCTATTTTCGAATTGTTGTTAAATATGTAACTTTTGTTTCTTCATATCTCGAATTTAAAAAAAACAACTAACTAGGGCTTCGTCACTCTCTAATTCTATATTTTATATTCCTTCATTCATTTTAATCTTATGTCAATAGATTTTCTTAGATAAAAAATGCACTATTTCTTTCTTTTACATGGATTTACTCATGACTGCTAACGGAAATAAAAAAGAAAAGAAATCAATGTTTATTTTGTAAAAGAGACTACAGACATTTCATGCACACTCGTGTAACGAACATTGTTACCGTTGTGTCACTTCCAGTTGCATTCAATTCTTTATGTAATGTAAGTGCACTGAGTGCGATAGCTGTATGGGAATAATCTCTATAAATGTAGTTTTATGAAGTCAACTATCTTTCATGTATTTGTGCAGACTAACTTTATACTGGTGATTCTTAGAAATGTTCAGAAAACCGTTTCCATTCTATTGTCTGGTTCTTTTAATAGGTGTATACAGACGAGAGTATTTGAGTGGCTTGTTATATCAACTCTGAGAATAAGACAAGGATTTAGTAGAAACTTATAGTTCTGTTATAGTTCTCGGAGAATCTTTACTTTAGAAATATCTGAAAGCATCGTGTAACGTTGCTTACTTCCCAGCAAATCAACACTTAGATCGCTTGTGGCCAATGAAGGACAAGGTATTTTAAAAGTGAACGCAGAGACTATTTGATTCTAATATAAGAAAGTCACTAAATAACAAATTTAGGGATCATTTTGAGTAGAGCAACAGTTCAAAATAATTTTAAAAAACAGTTAAGAAAATTTTGTTTTTTTTAATTTTGCCCACATTTTTAGTAAAATGTTACGCGGAAACTAGTAATATTTTCAAAGCAATGAACATTTCATTCATTAAATGAGTAACTGTGAAGAACAATTTCTTTTCAAGAAAGAATATTTTGAGTAAGGTTAGACGAGATTTTAAAAAATGCAAATATTTGCGATTTTTGAAAATTCAGAGTTAACTGTGAAAACCGGACCTATGCCTAGTTTATGAATGAATTTCAACCTATTCTTACAAAAAATTTAACGAAAAATAAATGGAGCAATTTTTGAAAAAAGTTGAAAATATTTCAAGGGCATCATGTGAAGTACCCAAATTTTTAGAAATTATTTTGGAAATCGCAGTCGCAGTCGAGCCGGATCAATTGGGGAATATTCAGTAATTTGAAAAAAATACTGTGATTAGTTAAAGCGCTAGTGTTATTCACGAACGGAGGGATGTTTTAGAAAAAAAAAAAACAAAAAACAACCTGTTCGGTATTAGCGGTCTCCAAAAGGTGTACTTACGAAATCGATTAAAATCTCAATATTGATTTTCGGCAGTATTACAATTATTTCTTTATACTACCTATATTTCTTCGTATACACGTACGCATGCATGAATGAAACAAAAAACAAATAAACTGCTAGCCGTAAAGAGACAAATTAGTACAAAAAGCGTCTTGAAAAGGGGCGTGGCTTTTGGAACTGTAATAGCCTCTTTAAATCGAAGAAACTGCGAAAGCAATTGACAGATTAATTTCAAACACACCTCACTCTACAAAGTAAAGTTCATCGAATATAAAACATTCAAAATGAAATGTTTTTAAAAATCGTTTTGACTCGTGTCTCCCCTTAACTGAGTCTGTTACATCCGTATCAAATCACCGATTTAGAAACGTGATACATGACTAACCTGTTTCTACGCGAACCAGGCAAAAATTTGTCCACCGAATCAGAATACCCTCCAGTCTTTGTATCGTGGATGTGCCTGCGCAGAGAGAGGCGACGCGACGAGCCGGTATGCCTGGAGAGCGAGTCGCGTCGCAAATTTTAATTTCTGCCGGTCCTGCGTCGGCGTGTGTCGTGTTATTGTGTCGCCACTCGCGTGACAAGTCTCGTCGCGCGACGGGACCGCCGCCCCCTATACATCGCGCACAAAAGACTCGACCACGACGCCGACGCCGCCCCACGCCACAGCGAGACGACACGACACAAAATTAATATCGTTTAGGGCCAAGGTTATCAGCGAGTTTTGAATGTGTGGACCAAGCGGAGTTTGAAGTTCAGCCACACAAAAGAAAGTAAATAATAACTGGTGCGAAGATAAAGAAAAGGGAGGGAGGCGGCGAGGCGCGGGGCTCGGAGAAAAAGCAAGATTAATGGAGATGGCGCGACAGGGGAGAGGACCAAGTGAAAAATCGAGATTGATTGCGTGCGAAGGAGACAATGGCCGTTGTTGGGTGGGGACGTCTGGGTGCAGAGGCGGGGACCGAGCGGCTGGGGCGGGGAAAGGGCGGGGCAGGGGCAGAAGCGGAGGCGTGAACGGGTGAAGGGACAAGGACGCGAGGGTGGCGTCCGAGCTGTGCACAGGGTCAGGGCCAGTGGGCGTCAAGGGCTGAGTGGGTGAGGGGATCGAATACTTTTTGTGCTGTTCCATTGTACTAGAAACCTAGATTTCCCAAACTGTAGGGGGTTCGAGGATAGAACTATTGTATGGGTAAGCAATAACTTCTAGAATCGGTTGTGCCTCTATATTTTTATTCCATCAGTGACTCTCTTCGTATAAAGGCAATGATACAACCGTTTGATACATCTTAATTTAAGAAATACTAAATTATTATTGTGAATGAATGATAAAAATTTCATTGTAAAATCTTGGAAGGCTTTTTTAAAATAAATTATTTTTAAAATTGCAGGTTCATGACACTTCCATTAATGCATTCATACGTAGTTTTTCTTAACACTATTACATTTGGAACCAAACATCGATTAAATTTTAAGAAATTTGCATAAAATGGCCACATCCCGTCTACGTAGCTGATGAAAATATGCGATTTGTGATGAATCAAACGAATAAATCGTAAAACGAATAAACGAATAAACCTGTCGTCTTGATGGTCAGATGATTATTTTGATCAACTATTGAAGACAATTTACATTTCATAAGACGCACTATGGAACTGATATAAATTAATAACACAATGAAGCGCGAACATTAAGTGGCATCCACAATTATACTCACCATTGAAGAAGCTAATTTGCGCCACAGCGATGAAGAGGATACTTACCTGCAAAAGAATAAAATACAATTAATATTTTATCTCTATTTTCACTAAACGGTTAAGTAATTTTAGTAGTTACGAATTGTTTTTGTATCAACAATTTTATCTTTAATTTATTTAATGAGATAATTATTCTTAAACTGCAAATAAATTTGTTGAATAACGAACTTATCTAGTGGTTGCACTTTGAAGTGAAAGACGTACATTCGTAAATGAAAAAGTAATATAGAAAAATTTTCGTAGGGAATAGTCTATTTTGTAAATTATTTATTGAGTTTCAGATAAACATTTTCATGGCATTTGGAATAAGAAGTATAGAGCATCACTAAGTAGATACGTTTAGGTCTCCATATAACCTCCAACAAATCTACAGCAAAAAAAATTGGTTAATAAGCACGTTCTTTCTTTTATCATAACCCCGCATTTAAAATTTGCTCATTACTGGTTTATTTTTGCAAACAAAATATCAAAAAACGTTTAAATGTGGTTGAATAACAAAGAATGTGTTGAATTTCAATCACAAATTAAATGTTCATTTTTAGTAGAAAATGAATAAAAATTACATTGATATAGTGTACTTTACTATTTTTGTACATTTTTGGTAGTAGCAGGGTCCAACCTTCTCAAATAAATTGCAAAAAAGAAGCTCCAATATGCCATTTATTCTTTTCACACACTGTATTATTTTCGTGCGACCCCTTCATAATAAAACAAGTCCTGTCGGCCCGATGTCCGAGGTCGCTAAGGCAGTAGTGTCGTAGTGATCTCGCACTGAAGGGTCGCGGGTTCGAGCCCCGCCTCGAGCATTGTTGTATTGTGGTTCGTCCTTTCACCCCTTATCACATCATATCGTTTTATCTCCATAGTTACCATACCGTTAACACCAATAGTGGTCGCTAATGACCTAGATGTTGATGCGACCTTAAATAACCAATTAAAAAAAACAAGTCTTCTTGACAGAAGAATGGTGCGAGAGGCTTCCGCAGCCGCAGTCAGTGGCTACTTAGATGTCCGGGAGACGCGACGTCTCGCCGGTCGACGGCCGACGCGACGTCGACAGCCAAGTAACTTGTAGAATGATACGTTGAACAGCCTTTGCTTCAATTGTGCTGCCTGTTTGCTTACTCTGTAAGCGAAGTGATCGCAAAAAGATTTGATAAACTGTCTTACCTCTTTTCTTCAACCTACTTTTAAAATATCTTTACTTTTCAGTGTCACCATAGTCTGGCACTCTCTTCGCATAAACGTGACCTGGTCTTCCTTCCCCTCTCCAGCTAACCCATACTCTCCGGCACCCATCGATATAAACGCCTTCGTCAATGTCATGTCTATCACTCGTGACATAATTTCTCATTCTGCTCTTTCCTGTGTCCCTTCTGAAGAAACTTCCATCGCCCCTTCTATCACAAGATTCAAGGCCACCTCTTCCCCATTTCTACCGCCACCGTCACCCCCATCTTCACCACCTTCCACCCTCATATGTACTGCCACTGGGGCAACCGCTGCTATGGCAAAGGGCACGGGATCTAATAAAGCGCCAACGGCCGCGAGCACAGCTGGGAAGGGGTCGCAAACCGGCGGCGGTGGAAGCGACGGAGCGTGGTGGCCTTGGGCGGGGGCGGCAATCTGTGGCTCTGTTTGCGCGCGCAAGCAATAGCATGGAGGTGGGGGAGGGCGGCAACGGGCGAAGCGGTCCCGGGCGACCATCGGACCGCCGTAGACCGCCGCCCACCGCAGGCTTTGTGCCGGGTTCTCATCACTCCGCCGAATCTTCGCCCAAACACCCAGACGCCCCCGCTCCTCGTCGCCCCGCCCGCCGCCCCCTGCCCCGCCCCCGGCCCCGCGCTAGCCCCAGGGCCCGCACGACATCGATTGGCGCGCGGGGGCGGGCGGCGGCGGGGAGCGGGGGCGAGCTTTCGCCGGAGACCCTGTCGGGGCGGGACGACACCCGTCTCCATCCCGCCCCGGCCGCGGCCCCGCCTCCAGGGGGCGCCCCAGGGTCCTAACCGCTCCCAATACCGATGGGCGACGCCATATTCGCATTCGTCTGGAAAATATTCGTCTCTGAGAGGGGCCACATTCGCATTGTCGGCCCCCTGCTCTCGAGCCGACGGCGAGAATGTGATCTCTTTCGAGGTAGCCTGCACGCCCGCAAACCAACCGAAAGGCGAAAACAGGGCGACGCTTTTAAAGCCACATACTTCCGCCGCTCACATTCGAAAAAGCGATTTTCTATCTGCATTCGTCTCGAAACTATTCAACACCGAAAAGGGCAACTTTCGCACTGGCGGCTCGTCGCATCCGGGCCGACGTTCGCCTCTTCGATCTGCCCCCCTCGCCGGGGAAAGACCCGGAGGGGGGATAAAGTGCCCGCGATGTAAAGACGATAGTTTGTCCTGCTAGAATACCGATGGGCGACGCCATATCCGCATTCGTCTGGAAAATATTCGTCTGAGAGTGGGGCAACATTCGCATTGTCGGCCCCCTGCTCTCGAGCCGACGGCGAGAATGTTCTCTCTTTCGAGGTAGCCTGCACGCCCGCAAACTAACCGAAAGGCGAAAACGAGGCGACGCTTTTAAAGCCAGATACTTCCCCCGCTCACATTCGAAAAAGCGATTTTCTATCTGCATTCGTCTCGAAACTATTCAACAACGAAAAGAGCAACTTTCGCACTGGCGGCCCGTCGCACTCGGGCCGACGTTCGGCTCTTCGATCTGCCCTGGTTGCCGGGCAAAGACCCGGAGGGGGGATATAGAGCCCGCGATGTCAAGAGAATAGTTTGCCCTGCTAGAATACCGATGGGCGACGCCATATCCGCATTCGTCTGGAAAATATTCGTCTCAGAGTGGGGCAACATTCGCATTGTCGGCCGCCTGCTCTCGAGCCGACGGCGAGAATGTGATCTCTTTTGAGGTAGCCTGCACGCCCGCAAACTAAACGAAAGGCGAAAACAGGGCGACGCTTTTAAAGCCAGATACTTCCCCCGCTCACATTCGAAAAAGCGATTTTCTATCTGCATTCGTCTCGAAACTATTCAACACCGAAAAGGGCAACTTTCGCACTGGCGGCTCGTCGCATCCGCGCCGACGTTCGCCTCTTCGATCTGCCCTCCTCGCCGGGGAAAGACCCGGAGGAGGGATAAAGGGCCCGCGATGTAAAGACGATAGTTTGTCCTGCTAGAATACCATGGGCGCGCCATATCCGCATTCGTCTGGAAAATATTCGTCTCAGAGTGGGGCAACATTCGCATTGTCGGCCCCCTGCTCTCGAGCCGACGGCGAGAATGTGATCTTTTTCGAGGTAGCCTGCACGCCCGCAAACTACCCGAAAGGCGAAAACGAGGCGACGCTTTTAAAGCCAGATACTTCCCCCGCTCACATTCGAAAAAGCGATTTTCTATCTGCATTCGTCTCGAAACTATTCAACACCGAAAAGGGCAACTTTCGCACTGGCGGCCCGTCGCATCCGGGCCGACGTTCGCCTCTTCGATCTGCCCTCCTCGCCGGGGAAAGACCCGGAGGAGGGATAAAGGGCCCGCGATGTAAAGACGATAGTTTGTCCTGCTAGAATACCGATGGGCGACGCCATATCCGCATTCGTCTGGAAAATATTCGTCTCTGAGAGGGACCACATTCGCATTGTCGGCCCCCTGCTCTCGAACCGACGGCGAGAATGTGCTCTCCTTCGAGGTTGCCTGCACGCCCGCAAACTAACCGAAAGGCGAATACAGGGCGACGGTTTTAAAGCCAGATACTTCCGCCGCTCACATTCGAAAAAACGATTTTCCATCTGCATTGGTCTCGAAACTATTCAACACCGAAAAGGGGCAACTTTCGCACTGGCGGCCCGTCGCACTCGGGCCGACGTTTCGGCTCTTCGATCTTCCCTGCTCGCCGGGGAAAGACCCGGAGGGGCGATAAAGGGCCCGCGATGTCAAGACGATAGTTTGCCCTGCTAGAATACCGATGAGCGACGCCATATCCGCATTCGTCTGGAAAATATTCGTCTCAGAGGGGGGCCACATTCGCATTGTCGGCCCCCTGCTCTCGAGCCGACGGCGAGAATGTGCTCTCTTTCGAGGTAGCCTGCACGTCCGCAAAGTAACCGATAGGCGAAAACAGGGCGACGCTTTTCAAGCCAGATACTTCCGCCGCTCACATTCGAAAAAGCGTTTTTCTATCTGCATTCGTCTCGAAACTATTCAACCCCGAAAAGGGGCAACTTTCGCACTGGCGGCCCGTCGCACTCGGGCCGACGTTCGGCTCTTCGATCTTCCCTGCTCGCCGGGGAAAGACCCGGAGGGGCGATAAAGGGCCCGCGATGTCAAGACAATAGTTTGCCCTGCTAGAATACCGATGGGCGACGCCATATCCGCATTCGTCTGGAAAATATTCGTCTCACAGAGAGGGGCCACATTCGCATTGTCGGCCCGCTGCTCTCGAGCCGACGGCGAGAATGTGCTCTCTTTCGAGGTAGCGTACACGCCCGCAAACTAACCGAAAGGCGAGAATGATCCGTGATATGATTGTAGATCGGTGGAGAAGTGTTTTATTTGAAAACATTACCTTCTCAGTTTCACGAGAATTCTTCTCAATTCTTATCGTAGCTACAGCAGCAGCAGCAGCAGTAGTAGTTGTCAGAAAATATGAAATGAGACGGAGTATAGGAAGTTAATCAAGAAAATGTTGATATTATTCAATCGTAAAAATATATATTACGAGCAATATTCATTGTTAAAATAATTGATATTACTTAGAGGACGAATAGAGACGACGTTCGGATTAATTGTGCGTACATCAGTGCAAAAGACGGGGAAAGAAAAATCGTGATTCGTTTAATGAGGATGTAATGACGTAAACTTTCAGTGACGTGGGCAGAGAGACGCGGAAACGTGAGGAAAACACGGCGCGTGGGACCCCTCGTAGAGGCGCTAATAGCTGGCGTAAACGGCCGGAATGGGGTACGGGTTGAACTTTACAGCTTAGAACACATCTTAGGGAAGGTGTTTTTTTCCATTTCAACCTTGTGCTTTGACCACTTGACGCAGAAAAAAAATGTTCTTTTCCGAGTGCGTACGACGCACAGTTGACGAGGTAAGGCCTGGAAACATGCATTCTGACGCCTATCTGAACGCCTAAAGCCGTGAGAAAAGTGGTGGGCCAGAGAGTCTCGACTACGGTGAATTGTTTGCAAGCATTACTATTTCGCTACAGTTTGGTCCTAAAGCACAGGATTTCGAATCTCGGCGCGACGGGTGCGGCGCGGCCCGAAACCTCAGTTCCGAGATGCGCGCGCTCGCGCAAAGCACTATGATTGGTCGGCGCCGGCTGTTCCGTTCCGTCCGACGACGAGGCGCCCCCATACCGAGGTTATAAAGGGACCCCAGGTTCCCGTCGCGCGCTCAATCCCGAGCGGACAAGAGAGAAAAAGGGGGTACTGAGCTTGCGTCGCCCATTCTGTTGATACATCCCAAGCAGCAAGTGGAGTTTTAAAATAAAGTGTTTCTCTTTCAACGACTCGGGCCGCGGTGGTTGCCTGTTTAGGGGCATTACGGAGATATATTTTGGAAGCAGCGTGCCGTGGGAGGCTGCGCCGGAAGACGTCTTCCTGGAGCAGGGGGAGACGACGCGGGCCGCCCACAGAGAACGACGCGACGGTGAGGTCTTTTCGACGTGCCTCCGCCTCCGCAATCCACGATCGTATAACGCGCGTGGGCGGCGGGGTGTTGACGGGCGAAGAAACTGCATGCTGAGGCTCAAGGGTGGCTAAAGTGCATGACCCATGAATGATCCTTCAACTAAAACCACTTATTCATTTCAAAAGTAAAATGACTCTTAACAATGCAATAGCTCTTTACAAACATATTATCCTACCTATTACGTATGCTTCAAGAACTAACTTAAAATCCAAACCATTCAAAATTAATATCTCTTAACAATTACAAAGGTCTCCTTGGTTCGTTTCAAATTTGCACTTGCACAAAGAATTAAAAGCCGATCGAAGCCGTGGATTTTTAAGGGCGAAAAAATCCTTTGTACGCCTTCCTTAAGAAGGGAAGTAAAGCTGGCTGTCCCATGTTAATAGATTTACTGCATATAAAAGACCCCCAAGCCTAAATAAAGCCTGACCTTATGAGAGTCATAGCATTTTATATCATTTTAAATGATTCGCATAATTTGAATAGCAAGATGACGCAATGGTGTTGTGTGTTAAATTATCTTATCGTCTCCGTCGCCGAATCTACACCATTTGGAACACGAGACGAAGTATGACGATGATGATGACGACGACGAATTAATGATAGTTTATTTGTTGAGTAATTATTCTCAATATGAAGTAGTTCCAGGACAAGAGAAAACAGAAGATGCTGCGATAAATATGTAGTCAATTTGTCCGCCAGAAATTGCTCAAGCAGTGACCGCCAACTGATTTCCAGAATTTTAACGCTATCTGGATCATTGGGCTCCACCGGTTTGCACCTGTAGATGGAATAATGTTATGTTTCAATGAATAACTTTCAAAGTCTAGGAAATTTATACAATGTGATTCCAATATTCAACGAGAACACGAGAAAATATGTTGGTGAAAAACGTTTTATTCAGTATCCAGAAGATGAAATCCAGAGGTCACCTACATAAGCAACTATATTACATTATTGATTTGCACCCATTATGTATCCCTAATTATATGTAAACAAATAATTGTTGGGGTATGTGAGCAGGTTTTAAGCACGTTATTATTCCATCGGGATTTTTTCCCCCTCGAATCGATCCCTTTGCCAGGAAACAACGATTTGATGGCATTTAACTCTCAGCAAGTGCCACCGAAATACTACCAAAATTTCCTCCCAAAATACCAAAGTACCAAAATTGACCTACGAGAAATATCTCAATTCCTGTAATATAATCACGATAATAAGAACTTTTATATTTAAAAATATATAATTTCATCTAATGTAAAATAAAGTTAAAATATTTCTACCAACTGGATTCCATACTTTTCACAAACAATATCGTTGCAAGAGTGCACGTTCAGTGAAGTCCCACATTTTCCATGAGCTATACGACCTCGCACCATTTCCGCCTTTCCATTAGAGTAACGAAGCCCGATATAGTTTCCCGCATGGTGGCAAATTGATGACTTCAGTTTCGTGCTTCAGCGCATTTACGTTTATGTCTCCACGGCGCGCCACCGGCTGCGGTGACTCTTCGAAGCGAAAGGCCCGCCCCTGGCCCCGCCCCCGCCTCGAAGACTACTGTCTCGCCTGCGCCCTACGCTCCCTGCCCCAAATTCCCCGCTTCCGCGTCTTCCTTCGACCCCGCCTCTTCCTCTCACTACGCCTTCATTCTTCCCTGGGTCTACTTATGAGTTATCCTCTTCTCCTGACCTCACCTCTTCCTCAATCGTCACCTCTCCCATTATACCCGTTCTCTCTGTCTCTCTCTCTCTCTTTCTCTCACTTTCTCTCTCTCTCTCTAATCCAGTATCACCCTTTTTTCCGGCCTGTCGCTCTTTACTCGCCCCTCCCTATTTCCCGCCTCACCCTTTTTTTCTTCTCCTTTCTCGCCTCTCCCTCCAACCCCGCCTCTTTCTCCATCCTGCCTCTCCGTCTTTCCCAGGCTCTCTCTCTGTCCCAGCCTCACCCACTTCCCCGCCTCTCTCGCTTTCTCCGCCTCTCCCACTTTCCCCGTCCCTCCCTTCATCCCGGACTCTTCTCCCATTCCTCTTTCTCTGTCCTCGCATCTCCCTTTCTCTCCGCCTCTCCCTCTTTCCTTTGAATCTCTTACCTGCCTCTCCCTATTTCCCTCTCCCTCTTTTCCTGCTTCTTCCTCCAGCCTTATCTGTTTTACCACTCCATTCTTCCTCTATCCCCGCCTCTTCATCCATCCTCCCTTCTTCCTCCACCCTCTCATCGTCCATCCCCGCCTCTTGCTACGCACGCACCTCGCCGCTGCTTTGAGCTCCCAGTGAATCCAATTCCAGCGCTTGTTCGCCTTCGCGGTAATTTATTCCGCCTAATGAAACCCATCATAGAGCACAAAATTAAGTTCTTGGGAGCGAAGAAAAATAAACAGACTTGTCCTGCTCGCAAAGAAGTCGTTTTTCTTCTAAACGAAGTCAGGAGAAGACGGGAGAGATTTGTAAGGGTGGAGTTTGACGAAGCGAAGTAGGTAAGTTGTGGGTTGTATACAGTAGGTTGGCTTCATAAAAAATGAAACGGGATTTATGTTGATGTGATAAGAATGAGAAAGGTTTGATATCGTGCATTTATTCCAAGCTCGAGCCCGTGTAGAATGAGAGGGAGTGGCTCTTCAACAAGCTGAAGGACACTTCATCTCTATTGTGTAACATAATGATGAACTGATTGTCATTAGGAACGATTAAGCCAGCCTTAATGGAAAATAAAAATCAATGAATCAGTGGGATAAAATCTGTAAAATATTATATTAGTTAGAATTTTATCCATAGAATCAATCTATGATACAGCTTCTGAAATTTTTGAAGCATGCTACCAACGAGAATTAATTTAAAAATATGAGAAGTTCGAGGAGTCAACTGAGTGAACAAATCTTTGAATTATAAAAAGTTTTCAGTATAATTAAACTTGGCGATGTACTTAATTTTTTAAATGTGCAAAACATCAAGGAAGTTGTACTAAAATATTTATTTGCCTTACAGAAGTATCCTCGTCACTAATAAAGACATTGATATTATAACATTCCCACGTGCGAGCGACCATCCGCCTGTCATCACGGGCGCAGGCACTGGCTGAGCAACAAGTAACTGTTGTCACTAAGGTCTCTTCATCGAGGAGGTCTTAGGGTTAAGGACCTGCCGGTGACAGATTTTAGACACTAGCTGTAAACGAAATGCAAATACAACCGCTGCTGTTTGGAACATCATGATCCTTAATTATATTTCCTCCTTCTATTACTTTTCTAAATTTAAATTCAAAGAAATTTACTTATAAATAAGGATCAACTCAAAAAAATTTCCCAATTTCTCATACATAATGTTAAGACTATATTATCATAATGCATCACTTCTTATGACGAAGCCAACATAATACATCAGATGGGATTGGGGATGAAACGAAGTTCAGTTCGGCCAATTGCAACTGCAAATTTGTCATTTCAGAACACCCAAATTTTCATGAGACCCATTTTCTACACACTCGATACCACAATTTTTTCTGTGTCTGGCCACTACTATGTTTGCAGTTAGAAAGTTTCTAAGTTTGTCTTCGTCTCTGTGGTAATGAGTTATGTGTCCGAAATGATTATAAGTCTAAAACGTTTTTGACTTTCCACATATTTTTTATTTTATTATCGGATCCGTGTATTTACTTATCTTGCCATCTCGCCATCCGTATCTCGCCATCCAGCAGGGCAAGATCACCGCTAACTCACAGGATAAAACATGCACTACACTTACGTGACTAAAAACTTTCACAGTTGACGCGCCCGGAATCTCTACTCAACCAATCGAGAAATTTGACCATGGGAATGCCTCAACCCCCGACAGAACGCAGAGCAGGCTGAGGTGCGAGCAGGGCTTCTTCGAGCGGTGTGCGTCTTCGCTCCGCCTTCTCCGATTCCTCCGCCAGGGGGCGCCGGGTGCGGGGCGGGGGACGGCGCCGCGGATTATCCGGGTGCTGCTTCTAATCCCTCTCATCTGTGCGTGATCCGATCCGGCCGCTGCCTATTACCACCCATTAGCTTCTAATTTCCGGTGGGATATGAACCCAAGCACGGGCCCGGGCGAGGCGGGCTGCGAGGCCCTAAATCACTCTCGCTTCGAAGAAAGCCAACGATGGGAAATTATGCCTTAATAGTGCAGTTGAATGGCTCGCTTAATTACGTGTCGTTTGAGGGAGAGAGATGGTTCAAATTAAGGTTTCAAATATTACACTCTGAAAATGCAATGGTTTGTAACGCTTTTAAGTTAAAATTATCGTCCAGTTTAGAAAGAAATAAGCCAACAGTTTTCAGAGTATATTTTTATCTACAACTGTGCACTGAAGTTTTATTACAATATCTATTTGCATTTTTTGAGATTTAATATAGTATATTTGTTTTAATGGTTTCAAACTAATTTTCGAGGACTGAAACAAAAAGTATGCCTTAAATAATAAAAAATAGCTTTGTGTCTACGATTAAAGCAGAAAATATTCATTACAAATCAATGGTATATCATCGGCATCACTCAAATGATGAAAATAGTTCGTTTTCGACTGTCAAAAGTTGAATGAATTATAAATA
This sequence comes from Teleogryllus occipitalis, assembly GCA_011170035.1. Lineage (NCBI taxonomy): Eukaryota > Metazoa > Arthropoda > Insecta > Orthoptera > Gryllidae > Teleogryllus > Teleogryllus occipitalis. Next base: position 87,461 of record BLKR01000989.1, read on the forward strand.
ATGAAGGTTGGCAGAAACTGACACATTCCATTATGAAAAAATAATTTATTGTGGATCTTGTAAATATCTTAACATTTTCCCAAAATATGTTTATCCAAAATCTAGGCTTCGACTGTCAAGCCTTTCAGAAGAATTGAGTTCGTTAACGAGGAGTGCCATGAAACGACTAACTAGAAAACAATAAAATATGTGCTAATGAATTTAATCTTCATTTTGAAACAAAATGCATCTCTTTTAGCTCGCGTTAGCGATGTTCTTGCAAGTATGCAATGAAGCACTCATTCACGAATATTACAAGTTTATGTACTGAAGATGTGAAATTTCTGAGACACCTGCATTGCCAAACATAATGTGACCATTGTTGATGGATTTTAGAGATGAGCTGCTCAGATCAGTCCATTTTCTTGTTAACTTCGATCATGTTAAATGGGTAAAATCGTTGTTCACGATGGGAGTGGTACAAGTGTCAGTTTATTTTGTGAGTAAGAAATGTTACGATACGAGGCCAAAAGACCGATTGGTGCAATCCTACGAGGAAAGTAAAATCACTTTTATCACGTGTGTCATACGGTATTGTTTAGTCAGCTTTATTGACATTCATTGTATTTTAATTCGATCTTACAAATTACTGTGTTCCATTTAGGTCAGTAGTGGCTGATGAGATCAGACGGAAGTTTTTTTTCTTTGTTTTATTCACAGTTTTACCTGAACATTTGAAGCAATGTATCACTTTCAGCACTAGTGCTAAAATTGGAACCCTTAGCACGCTTTGCATGCATTAAAAGTAACTACCTGTACAGGGGTCTGTCTAAAAATATAATTTTGGTTAACCGTAATTTAGATCTGATGTTTGGAAGTATCTAGTATTTCACAATCCACAATTAGGATAGTTATTATTACATAACACAATTAGCGTCAGTACTTTCTTTTTCACTTTTTTTCACATTTTGTCTGTTGATTTGTTTTTAAATGTCTGAGGTGTGCAGTAATGAATAATAAAACTTCTATTTATCCAAATATTTGAGTTGGTTCATTTTCAGTTACTTTTATTTTATTTCAACTTTACCTTTCGATATTATGTGCAAATGTGTAATATTCTCATAAATTATACTTTTTCATGATCGTGAAAAAAACGCACCCCTTCTCAAGATTATTTTATCCGATATACTAGGATTCGCAACTCAATCGCATCCACCAACGTTGTATCCTTTACTCCGTGCAAAGGCAATAACCAATAAACGCTATGCAAAGTGCCAAGTTCCCCGTTCCGGTAGTGAATGTGAAATTGCTCCCTCACTTCTCTCCGCACGAACCGCTGTCACCCCTCCTTTCCCATCTCACCTGCTTGCTCCACCTCTGCCGCCACGCCGGCCCCATTCCACCTCGCTCCCATCCGTTCCATCCCGCTCCGCACCGCTCCACCCCGCTTCATCCCGCTTCATCCCCCCCTGCCGCGCCCCATCCCGATCCGCCGCACTCCGTTACATCCCGTTCCACCCTTCTCTGCTCCGTCATGTCACATCACGTCACGTCTGCAAATGTCACGCAACCTCACGTCACACCCCGACCAGCAGCCCCGGTCTATTTCACCTCTCCCTCTCCCGCTCCGCTCCACTCTACACCACTTCACCCTGCCACAACAACCCGCGCTGTCCCACTCCGTTACGCTCTGTTTCACCCCGCCCTGCTCAGTCATGTCACATCACGTCACGTCTGTAAATGTCACACCCCCTCACGTCACACCCCGACCAGCAGCTCCGGTCTATTTCACCCCTCTTCATCACCCTCTATTCCACCCCCCCTCCGTTTTGTCAAATCCCTCTCATCCACGTCCGACTCGCTCTGTCATCCTCGCCCTCTCTCCACCCAACCGACTCGCTCTATTATCCTCGCCCTCTTCCACCCAACACTACCCCTCTCCTCTACCCCACCCTTCCCTCTCAATCCCCACCCCTCCGTCGCATTGCAGCCGCTGGCGACGCGCAGATTGAGCGGAGGCCGGGCCCCGCCGGCCGGCAATTGTTATTCACCGTGCGTGTCCGGCCTCAAAATTGCGCGTCCTCTCCCCTGGGCGCGTGAGGGCAGGCGGGGGGCGGGGCCGGAGCGAAGCGGGGACCCGGACTCGGGGGCCGGGCGTGATGCGGCGTCTGGCGCTGCCGTCGCCTCGCGGCGTTCCCCAGGGGAATAATGGAGCTGCCGGTAACACAACACCTGCCGCCGCCGCCGCCGCCGCCGCCGCCGCCACGTCCCGCGCCATCGGGCGCACGCGCCACCGCGCCGCTCGGTGATTCTGCAGTGCGGAAGCGGCCGCGTCGCCTCCTTTATATGTTCTCATCCGCGCGCGCGCGGGCGGAGGGGGGTCAACATTTGATTGCGGAATTCGTTATGTTTATTTACTACTAGAGAACCAGGCAACGCTTCGCTGGTGCAGTGTATTACACTTCACACGCTACTGGTCACGGAATTGTTAATCAACTTTTACGCTACGCTCTGCAAAATGTCTAATAGATTCTGCTGAAATTTTCACTCTTTGTTCTTATTAGTATCGGGTGTATTTAAAAAGTGGTTTGAATTAAATTGGACATATGACGGCGTTGATGATAACTCGCGCTTATGATGACACGCTCTATCTACTCAAATCTCCTAAATAAAAGCGCTAGGCAACCCGCCGCACCGTTTTGCTTGTCAGTATGGATTTGTTTTATGTTCTGGTTTGGACATGTTTTTCAAGTATCCTATTGTCGAAACCTTCTTTCTCAAGCTTGGGCATGCGTTCGGTATGACGCTGTCTTGGAAAAATTTGATTAAGTTGTCCGAGGTAACGTTTAAGTAATATCCAGTGTTAAGTACGGTAATATCAGGTGTTAACGTTTAAGTATTATCAGTATTTAACAATTGCAGGGCTGAATATGCAGCCACACGCGCACTTAATACTTGACGGTGCGGCGGGTTGCCTAGCGCTTTTATTCAAGATATTTTAGTAGACTGAACGAGCCATCATAAACGCGAGTCATCATCTACGCCGTCATTTGTCCGTTTTAATTCATACCCCTTTTTAAACACTCCCGATACTAATAAGAACAAAGGGTGAAAATTTCAGTGAAATCGATTGCTTTTTTTTCGTTTATAGGCGACAGAAATATGCACATTACCTTTTATTTATATATAGATATGGTATCGTGTAAGAAGTAATAACACAGTACTCAAACACAAATGGTTACATAGAGATGGTATCTGTGTGTTGGTATAAGTCAATTCCATGTGAGGTGTTTCTTTCTGTTTCGATCGTGTCCCTTGCAAAAGTTAGAATAATATATGCGTATCATAACAACAAAATTTTCGTACATCATCGATTCACGGGCTCAAACGCGAGGTGAACCTCGCGAGGTAAACCTCACGATGTGAAAAAATTATCATTTTGTGGATGCACGCATTCCACTTCAATGGCGCTACTTATTTCTCGGCCAATAACAAACTACTTTATTCAACACACAAGCTGTCTAGTGAACTATCTCGGAACTTTCATATTTATTGAAATATATTTTAAAATGTATCATATTATCTGTTAACAGAAAGTAATAAAAAGAAATGATCGGCCTCTTTGCTATATAGAATATCTAAAATAATAGTGTCAATTCGATGAATGCGATTAATTATTACTCCATCGAAGAAAAATGTTTTAAAAGTTTAAAATATTTGAATCTAATTCGTTATATGTTATAAATTCAATGCTTGATTTTCAGTTACTCCACCTGAAACCTGATTTTTTGGATTTTCGTGCGTCTAGAGTAGAGAGTTGGAAACTGTGAGTCTTCGAACTACATATGGTAATATCATAGATATGAAAAATACCCTAAATGAATGAAATATTAATAAAACGTTTGTTATTTCGCTCCTTCCAATATCTCCCCTTCATTCATTATACAAAATACAATTTTGCTCGATGCGTATCCTCAAGGGACCAATATGTATTTCCGTACTTGACCATATTCCGCTTTATGCAATGTAATACTGTTGTATTTATGTTTGACAGGAACAAGATTTATTTTCACATAAGAAAGTTTTCCGCATTATACACGTTGCTCATTTAGCAAGTTTTACTTATTATTTTAATCGTTAAATTTAATCCGTAATTTGGAATGATGCATCGGTCAGAAAGAACCTTCTTAAACCCGCAATACTGATTTAAAACAAAAAAACGTGCTTATTTTAATATAATATTGATGTCTTCAAGTCAAATAAAAAAAATTATTTGCAAACTGAAAATTCCAGCAACAATGAATCAGAGGGCAAACACTGATGAAAACAGACTTTATTTTAAATAAAATCTTTTATGCTCTGGCGCTTGCCATCGGAATTGAAAATAAGCACTACAATTCATTCTAACATTACTTCTAAAATACATACCCATCTTATCAACTAATTTATTTATTGATCGTTTCAGTTAAGGTCTTATTATTTATCTGTGAGCACTATTATTTACTTTACACTAAATAATTATGCCATACTTTACAACATTATATTCGAGTTCCAAAATAATGCCAGCCGATAATTTGCGAAGCCAATAAATTAATATCCATCAAAATAATTTTTGTAGTACAGCTATATTGAATGAAATGCAAATTAGGACATTGTCTCACTCACGGAATTGAAATGTAAGAATTGAAATGTAAATAACTGAAAAAGTTAATGATACTCGGTGAAATAATATAACTTTTTCTTAGTCAGAAATACACTATCAAAAAAATTGTAAATATTTTACTTAGTGTTATCAAATGACGTCTTTCACTTATTTCATCGCAACTAATGAAAATTTGTTTACGACAGAAAATAAATTTATTACATTAATGTACACGATGAAAACCGGGATTATAGAGCATGGCATTAACCTTGAATTTGTGCAGCAGTAGCAGCTCAAGGAGCGTATGAAAACGTCCAAAACGAGCGTGGAAATAAATTTCCAGCATTAGAGTACTCCCGCGTCATCCGCGCGCACTGCGTACTGCTTGCTCAGGCTTTCACCCCCCTTCTTGCTCCCCTGTCCCGTCCCTGCCACCCCCGCCGCCGCTGGCGCGCGCCTCGTCGTCACGGCACTTGGTTCGCAACGAGCGCGCCTCCCACACGCCCATCGCCACGCAGTCGCTTTGTGCTCGCGTCTGCTCCGCGGCCATTGTCGCCCGCGGCGCGGCGCGGAGTGGCGCGGCGGGGTGACGGGGAGGGGTGAGGCGGGGTGAGGCCGGGGGCGGAAGGAGCGCCCGCGCGCGACGCGTTGCTCGTTGTCGTAACTGTCGCGCGCGCGTTACGGGCCCCCCACCCCATCCCCGACCCCTCTCCCGGGCCGCCACGCCCCCGCCTTGCTCCCTGCCCCGGCCGGGCGGCGCGTACACCCCGAAGGGGGCACGGCGATGTGATCCGGCGCAGTGCAGGGTGGAGGCGCTGCGAGTGAGAGGCGTGAGCGCGGGGCGGGGCGGGGCGGGGCGGGGCGGGGCGGGGCGGGGCGGGGCGGGGCGGGGCGGGGCGGGGCGGGGCGGGCGCGGGGCGGGGCGCAGGGGCGGGGCGGGGCGGGGGGCGGGGCGGGGGGCGGGGCGGGGCGGGGCGGGGCGGGGCGGGGCGGGGAGGGGCGGGGCGGGGCGGGGCGGGGCGGGACGGGGCGGGACGGGGAGGGGCGAGGCTGGGTGGTGATGTGAGGGGAGGGGTGGAGAGGGGAAGGGAGGGGCTGGGCGGTGAGGGGCTTAGCGGTGCGGGTCGGGGCAGGACGGAAGCGGGGCGGAGGCAGTGTTGGGCGTGGGCAGGGCGGGTTAGGGGGCAGGACGAGTTAAGAGCGTCCATGGAGCGGGTAAGGGCATGGCGGCGAGAGGTGTGGCGAGGCGAGACGAGGCGTGGCGTGGCGGGGCGGGCGGGGGGGGAGAGAAGGAAGGCGAGGCGAGTTAAGAGCGTTCACACATGCTGACGCGCGCGCCCGCGCTAGTGACTGGATGCAAGACGCTCGGCGGAACTGAGACAAAGGAGGATTATATGCGAATGATTCGAGGTCACAGAGATGAAGTCTTGTTTTCGGCGCAGCTTAGCAGATGAGATGATTTTATTTGTGAACTAGCGAATGTTATGGCTGAAAAAGTTGCATAACATCCCATCAAACGCATGAAAGCCGTTTCTGCGAACGCTTTGGTTTACATGTTAGACTCTGAAAGCGTTTTAGTTAGGAAATCACTATACATACATTGATCTTATGTGCAGTAGTTGTAATAAATGGGAAGAAGTGAATATTTCTTCTCCAAAGCCTGCGAATTTCATTGTAGCTGTATTTTTTCTGTATTTGCTTAAATCTCACGTACTCCTGATGCTATCAGCTATCAAGAAGGTAATAATAGGCTCGAGTTTATAGGAATCAAAACGATCATTCGAGTTCACAGAAGAATGACAAATATACAAACGACCCCGCATATTTTATAATCTTGTTTACTCATACCTGTGACGACGAATGTTTTCCTATGTATTGCTACCCTAACAATTTTTCGAATCTTCAATCGGTGTGATTATTTGAATTGTTCTCTATTTTATTATATTATTAGTGTTTATCATATTTGATATCTAATGGATATTATTTTGGAGTAACATGTAATGCTGTTGTGAAATAAGATGAAATGGAATAAAAAATGAAAATATATTCAAAATGTTTGGTATGTTAGGTTTTTCACTATGAGGGTACCGTTTGCCATTGAAATATATTTACTTTTTTAAAGAAATAATTAAAGCAAAGAATCCACTCGCATCTTAGCGTGTTTAATTAAAACGTACTAAATAGTTGTTTTCTAATGAACCCAAAATTTGACTGAATTTTAACGCGCGGGCTATGCACTTTTTCTCGCTGCTAATTGCGAGAGTTTTTGTTAGATTGTTTAATATTCTGCACATGGGCGCACTCTCGTCGCGAGCCCGCGAGGGCCCGGGGTGACGGGGGCGAGAATTCCGCCCGGGAAGCCCTGAGAATGCGCGGGAAGCGAGCAGTGAGCGCTTAGGCCCCTTGATATCCAGCCGCGGGACGAGGCCTCGGCCGCGGGGCTCCGCGCGCCCGTTGCCAAGGAGACGGCTCGCACTGGGCCCGCAGGGAACGCTCCGGCCAAAACAACGACCAGTGGTTTTGCTATGCAAAACACCGCAGCTTTTGCTGTCACTAACCCATTGTTATTAAAAATACTTGTGTTTCTGCATGCGCATGTGAATTATTTTGTAATATTATAATTGAATCATAAGAAAACTAGAACAATGTGAGTGACATTTTATAAATTCTGATAAAAACGTATTTATATTCGACTATATTTGTGGTAATGTAATTTCGTCGTTTTAATGAACAATTGAAATGGCGTGGTTTTAATGATGAAACAAAGCACCATGACTCTACAGCGAAATTGAATTAAATAAATAGCTTTCTTAGAATTTATAAAATATCACTTATACCTTTTTGATTTTCATCCATCCATATTGTAATTGAATAATTTTATAAATGTTTAAATATCTGATTAGAACTTTACTATAAAAGTTTGTTTATGTTGTAAGAGAAGAAGACTGTAAATGTAAATTATTTATTTCTTTGCCAATTCATCATTACTAACAATTCTCTTAACGGCTATAATGTGTAGAATTAATAAATGGCCAAACGGTTTTGTAATTTGTTTCTGTAAGAGTCAGTAGGGTTGCTAATAACTCAGAGAAGTTGATGCGGGCATTATTTTAAATAAAATAAAAACCCGTTTGGTGGAGAATAAATGAAAATTCCTTAGACATGTCTCGGACAATTTATTAATGTATAAAATCACATACGAAGGAATTTATAGTTGGGTATTAATAGTACAGAACACGCTCTGAAACCCTCTGATACAAAAGTAGACACAACAGCTAATTAAGGAATTAGGATGTATGGAAATCTCAATAAATTACAGCTATGCGATACACTTTCGCGGAAGAAAGTACCCCTCCGTAATACGCATTGGAGAAATGTTTTGGCCAGTTCTTATGAAAAACTTGACATTTTGTAACCATTGCATTTCAATGAAGAATAGATACTCAGCTACGCGAAGACGGATTCGTCTTAAATAATTGGAAAATCGAAATATTTACAAGAATATTGGTGAATGAAATTGTTATCTTTAAGGAATTTAAGTGCAATTCTTGTGATAGATGCTTCATATTATAGAGAAAATGTAAGGGGATCGATGAAGCAGAGCTGAAAGAAAGTTCATATGATAGCAGAGCTGAGAAAGTTCTGTAAAGGTTCTGTTAGAGACGTGTAATGATCAAGGGAAATATAAGTAAGGATGGGTATAATGGAGAGTGATTTGTTGGTGTATGTGTGTATGCGCGCACGTGTAAGAGTGATTAGAAAGTGGTTCGGGAAAGTCACGATCTGTACTTCCATGTACTGTAAGGAAAGATTCTATAATAAGGGGCATATGTATATAGAAGGGGCATACGTAGGGGCATACAAAGGTGCATACGTACATGTACTACGTAGTGCTCCGCGACCTGTACATTTATTTTTAAGAGTCGTTTGAATCGAATTTAAAGGAATGGCCGTTTAACATTTTAAGTTGAAGAAATTGTAATCATTGGACGGTTGTGACCTTTGTCTATCCACACAAAAGACAACTGACAAACATGTATTTATTCTGAGCGAAGCCACTGATTTCTTGACGAAGAGTGAAGTGTTCTGTATTGAACGTCCCTTAATTATTTCGTCAAAAAAACGTATAAAATCTGATGGTTATTTGTGGAAGCATAGTGCAATCGGATGGCAATAAAAATATTCGTTTTGGGGAAAATTCCATGTCTTTGTTATATCCAGGAGCGCAATTCAAATAATCTGTCGCTACACGCGGGTCTCACGGGTCTCGAAAGTAATTTGTATTGGGCGTCCGTAAATAGAAAAAAGTCGTTCTCATAAACGAAAATTTTAGACGAGAAATAGATTGCACAAAACTTCCACAAATTACAATAAGAACGCATACGTTGTGACCTACCTTTTTGAAAGATTTACTAAGACAATATAAACGTTTTTGTAAACTTAGTTCCTCTGACTTTAACACGGTTACAAGATGACGGTTTTTAAGATATGTGTTATTACTTGTGCACCAACGATTTAGTAAATTGTGTAAATTATTTCTTCTCCGTAGACTGTTTCAAGATATAAAGAAACATATTGATCATTATTTTTTAATATAAATAATCATAAACTATTCACATTATCTTTAGTTATGTATGGTACGTTGTATGACATTCATCAGTATTACTAATTTCTATTGCGCACATAAATTGAAAGAAAACTACAAGGCCCCTCGTCATGTGAGAAGTGTCCATAATTCCGTTAGATTCCCAGGAAATCGGGAAAAATTCAAAAACAATGAAGCAATTTCAATTTTAACTGAAAAATGCAAATATTTAATTCTGTTATTCAGCTTCATCTCGTAATATGCGTACCGACTGATTTCTTGTATTCAGTGTGCCTCTTTTTAAGACACAGTTAAAGGCTAACTATTTGCTATTATTTGCTATTTACAGGCTAACTATTTGATATTCTTTGCTATTTAAAGGCTAACTATTATGCTATATCTTTGAGTTGTAGATCAGGAACGTTTTTGATATTCTTGGCATGTAAAGTACTGCTGCCCCAAATATACACTACACTATGCTTTTGCACTATTCGTAAAGACTCCTTTAGTTACAAAATTTAATTTGTTTCAGGGTTAGACGAAAGTATTCTTTTTGTTCTTGAGACATGTGTGCGACTGGCTGAGGTGGCTCAGGAAATCAATTGATGTCACTACAGTGCTTGTGACAGGGACGTCCTAGGGTTCGAGTCCCGACGTTGGTAGTCTTTTTGACACACTAGCTAGATAGCTAGGTTGAATTCGGCCGCTGTCTGGATGTGAATTTTAGCGCCTGGATGCTCTTAACGGTAGTCTTCCGTGGTTTATCCGTCCAAAATCAGGCGAATACCGAAGCAATACCCTGGCGGGAGCTTAGAGTTGGGGTGGTACCTCGCTGATATCTGGTTTGAAAAATTCTCGCAAGCCGACGTGTAGATCGGCATCGATTCTCGTCATTCAGCGAGGGAATATAACTGTCACCTCCGTCAATAAAAAACCAAACACTTCACTTACGAGAATAATGACTTTAGCAGCTGATGCCCCCTGAAAACACTAATCGATCGAACAATTATTGAACCATTGAGACGCGTACGTGCTACGATTTGGAAAATAATTTTGTGTTGTTTTGTTCAGCAGCATTTTTGCAGCTGCCGCACGCCACTCGAGTTGCATGAATTGTCCCCGCAAAAGCCCTTGGATATTTCTGGCTGAGCTGCACCCGTCGCACTGCTGCGCACCACCCGGCGCTGCTTCCCCTGGGCCGCATAAATTATGCTAAAAGCTACTTTATGTAAGAAACAAAATAGTATGTTTCTTCGGAGATGTATGAGATGGTGATTAGATTTAAATCCAGTAGGTGTTAGCAATTCTGAACTCAGTGACCGTGACCGCGTCCTTGAAAGAACTAAAGTAAGATGCGAGACAAGATTTCTGATGCAAGGCAATCCAAAGAACAATTCGAACAATAAGATGTAAATGGTGAAATGATGTATTTGTACTAATGCAAATAATTTGATGGATACGTGACTTTGAGTTATTTATATTAATGTACTTCTCCTTCTATGTTCATGTCGCTAATGGTATGTTACCAAAGACGAATAACTGACAGCTTTCTTCCTACGGCAGCTGCGGCAATTCTTACGCACTGGTAAATGATGAATACACGATTGTGTTGCTTTGATTTGTATTTGCATTTCTCGACATTGGTGGAAAGATACATATCTTCTTTGGAATCCAAACTCATAAATATAGCGCACAGCTATTAAGCAATAGATCCACTTTGAAGAGCGCAAGATCATCAAAAGTACTTGTTTGGATATCCTGAAATTATTGTTGTTTGGTCCTTTGTGTTTATATCGACACGGCGTATTTATATTTCTATGTCGACATGGTGTATTCCAATTTCGACAAGGCGTATTTTTTTCTATTTCGACATGTATTTTTTAAACTATTTGAATCGAAAAGTATTGAACGACTCATTCATAAGATCTAACGTGAGAATCCTGAGTGTAGTGTCTCCTGCGTGAGGCGGCTGGCCCTGAGTAAGCGGCTGCGCCCAGCGGTGGCGTGGCGGTGGCGGTGGCGGTGGCGGTGGCGGTGGCGGTGGCGATGGCGGTGGCGATGGCGATGGCGGTGGCGGTGGCGGTGGCGATGGCGATGGCGATGGCGGTGGCGGTGGCGATGGCGGTGGCGGTGGCGATGGCGGTGGCGGTGGCGATGGCGACGGCGGTGGCGGTGGCGACGGCGGTGGCGGTGGCGGTGGCGGTGGCAGTGGCGATGGGGATGGCGACGGTGGCGACGGCAGCGGGCGCGTAGACGTGCCCGACGGGAGTTAGATGGAATTAAGCAGGGAGTGGGGCTGGAATGGGATTGAAGTCTCCCATAACAGCGGGTCGCACAGATGAATCAGTAATTTTGGTAGCGACATTCGGCATTAAACAATTGATTGATAAGTGATTCCGGGCGCGAAACTGCTAAGATCGTTAGACCCATAACTGTCGGGCATCATTTTATGGCGGGAGGTGGTGATGATTTTCCCCGCTGGATGGCTAGATCCGGCGTCGACCCACCCGTCGGCATGTGGGTTTTCTCCAACCACGTATCTCACACCCGGGGCCACCTCCAAACTCTCGATCGGTCTCCGGGCATGTGCGGTAGTGTAGAGCACGTTAGTGTAAAGTGTGTAAGGGGAGAGGATAGGACAAGGAAGAAGGAAAGATCGCGCGCGCTCCCTGGTTTGTTAGGGTACTGCTGTGGTATTCGCTGGTTTTAATCGCAGAAAACACGGAAAACAAAACGATCAGAACAGCCGGCCGCTAAAATTCACCTCCCCACAGCTAGCTGTGATGCTAGTGACGATAATCCGCCACCACCGCGACTCGAGTTCTAAAATCTCTCGGTCACCTACGCTGCAGAGGCAACGGATGTTGCCATTAGGAAATCGCAAGCGGTGCTGCACGAGGCGGCAGGCAAGGCGCGGGCGGAGGCACGTCAAACGGCAGCGGTTGGTGGATGGGGAATGGTGGCAGCGGCGGCGACTGCGGGCGCGGCGGCCAGGTCCCGCGGGAACCGCCGCGCCGCCCCCGACCTTCGTGGCTGCCTTCAGACGGCGGTGCAGATGCGGGGGCCGGGCGGGCGGAGGCTGGGGGGCGGGCGGCGACCCGAAGGCGGCGGCGAAGGGGCGGTGGGGCGGGGACGGTGGAGCGGCGGCGCAGGGCGCAGGGCGGCTTCGCGGGGGTGGCAGCGTAGGCCGGTTTCGCTGAGGCGGTGGGGCGGGGATGGTGGGACTAGAGGCAGGGCGGCGGCGCAGGGGCGGTTTGGCGAAGGCGGTGGGTTAGTGGTCGTGGGGCGGGGGTGATGGTACTGGGCGGTAGGGCGGGGGTGGTGGAACAGGTGCGGTGGGGGTGGGGGTTGAGAGCGGGATGAGAGTTGTGGTGGTGGGGCGGTATTGTGTGTCGGAGGGGCGGGGTGGCGCGGGGTGGCGCGGGGTGGCGCGGGGTGGCGCGGGGTGGCGCGGGGCGGCGCGGGGCGGCGCGGGGCGGCGCGGGGCGGCGCGGGGCGGCGCGGGGCGGCGCGGGGCGGCGCGGGGCGGCGCGGGGCGGCGATGCAGAGGCGGTGGTGCGGGAGCCGCGATAATGGAATTCGTGAGGCCCCAGGGTCCAGGGCGCGAGCACCGCGCGGCCGTGCAGGCGAAGCCACGCAACAGAAGCGAAGCCCAGGTCGCAATGTGGGCTTTACTTGCGACCGGAGGAGCTCTTGCACAAAATGGTGAACGGGGAAAAATTGTTCCCTGTGTACGCCTTGCCAAAGAAATGGTCCAGAGGAAACTATTTGTACAGAAAGAAAATCAGAGAATCTGTATTTTGTCAGGGATTTTCTCAATTCATATTTTAGTACGGAAGAAATATTAATGTTCACTTGAAGCCAATCAAATTTTCAATCATCTCAACATTGATTGCTAAAACTTAATTTATTTTCAGTTTTCGTGTAACTCCTGTTCATTTAAATATTATATTTATAGAGTAATAATATGACGCAACACTCTAGCTTCTGGTGTGAAATATTAATCACAGTAGTAATCCGATAATTATTAACATCACTTGAAAATTGAAAAGTATTATTATTTTCACAGTGCGTTGATAGCAAGAAGAAGAAAAATTAGTGATTCTTAAGATGCATTTTGAAAAATGCGAAAGAGATGTTCTCTATTAATCTTCAAGACAAATTTGGATGTAGCACTGTTAGTATTGGAGAGAAGCTTGTGCATGTTCTTTCTTTCTCTCTGGTATGGAAAGTCTCATCTATTTCCGTTCAATACAGAAATTTTTCGAAAATATAGCATATAGAATATTCTTCAACATTTATTCATGAAATCATTTTAAATCGTTTGGCTAATTTTAAACATTTGGTATTCTACAACGACCATGCCGTACTTTAGAGAACAAATGGGAGAAACTCTCTAATGTATATCAGAAACCAAGATTCTTTGAGGTTGACATTTCACAGTTACGTTTGGACGCCACTTGGGTGAGGAAAAAACTTGATGTTTTTAAAACATTGATATTTTTTATTAGGAACATGGATGTTATAACATCGTTGTTTTTTTTCACATTGATATATTTGTTCAATCACATCGTTGTTTTAAAAAGAATTCTCGAGATATAAATAAAATTTCCAGGATATATTTTGTTTGTGGATTGCTCGCAATCAAAAGCCATAGTGACAACTGTCACTTTTGTCAATTTCCAGGTGGCAAGAAACCGTTAGCTTTTTGCAACCTTTTTCCGGTGTTTGTACCTTTTTTTGATTTTATAAGTGGTAATATCGTAAAACTGCAATTTCAACCTTGCCTACATAGAACATTGATTATAAAATTAAGATGTCAGTCAAATTTAAGGCAGAATACACTTTAAACTAATATTGACGTTTATGTATCGCATTAGATCCAGAACATTTTTGTTCCAAATATTTCATCATATTTAAAACATCGATATTTTAAATATTAATGTTTGGTCGACGTTTTCATCGCCATAGAAAACCTTTTGATGATGCATCGATGTATCGATGTTTTGCTAACGTTTGCAATCATTACACTTGGGACACCACGACCAACTCGATGCGAAGAAGTGAATTGTTTGTATTATGGATAAGCTCTTTGTGTACATTATCATCACTCTCCAATTCTAAGATCCACTTTAAAAAACTGAATTGTGCCGGGTAATCACTTTGCAGTAAAGTACGGACACTCATGCAACGAGGACGAGCAAAGAGGTAAGAACTGGCAACGCTGTCTCAGCCCAGATTGACTCGCTGTCACGCACATAAAAGATTCGTTCGCGGTGTAAGGAAAACCCCGAAAGCCTAGCGTGCGTTGCCTTGATCAGTTTTTTAATTTCCAAATATTATAATTTTTTCGACTACTCTGGAAGTCAAATTCGGACTAACCTTTAGGGATAATTCTTTATTTCTAGCCAGAAAAACGTCACCCAGTTCCGTTCAATATACGAGTATTCAATCTTCTAAAATAGAGCATAATGATTTTCTTTAACATTTCTTCATGAATTCATTTTAAAGGGTTTGACTAATTTTAAACGTTCTGTATTGTTCAACTACCATACTGTTCTTTGGAGTACAACGGAAAGAAACGCTCTTTAATGTATGACAGGAACCAATATTACTTGGACTTGGAATTTCAGAATTACGTGGAGACACCTCTTGGGGCGCCACGTCCAATTCGAAGTGAAGAAGTGAATAGTTTGTATTATGGATGAGCTCTTTTTGCAGACCATCAAGGCTCTCCAGTCGTAACTACCACTTAAAAAACTGAATTGTGACGGGTAATCACTTTGCAGTAAAACACGGACGCTTATGCAACGAGGACGAGCCAAGAGGTAAGGATTGGGAACGCTGCCCCAGTCCAGACTGGCTCGCTGTCACGCACATAGAAGATTCGTTCGCGGTGTAGCGCGAACACTCGGAGGCCTGGCGTGCGGTGCTCCCCCGCGGTGATTCAGCGCCTCGATCGGCGGCGTGTTTTTAATTCGCTCATTCCGCGACTCAAAACGTCCCTCGACGCGGATGCTTGCTCATAATGAAAGCTGACGCGCGCACATTGATTGTGGCAAACGCGCACAGAGCAGCTGCGAAAATTGAACTGTGATTGGCTTTCAATTAAGCGCCGAAAAAACAAAATAATCGCGCGGAATATGTAGGAAATTGTAAACTAATTTTATAAGAGCAGGGCTGGGGCGGTCGGGCCGCAGCTATGGCCTGCGTGCCCGTCAGCGACTTTTTTCTCGCTCAAAAGCGTGGTTTTACTTCCTTTATTTCATATATTTACGTTTTCAAAAGGTCTGCTAATTACAGTGTTCGCTCATTGGCTGCAACTCTGGCACGGCACGAAAAAAAACGAATTTTGAGTTATGACTGTCGTTTTCAAAATTTTCATAATAACTATTAGTAACAGAACTCCTACGAAGAGTTGATTTATTTATAATCCAGCAATTCAAGCGTATGTTACCTGTATTTGAACAGACTTTTCTTTTTCGAGTTCTACCAGTATTGGAAACATTAAAGGGCATAGGTATCTACCACGTACAGTATGAGTAGATGGTTATTATTAGAAATGAATTAATATATTACCATTAATACATGACAAGTCTATTGTAGATTGTTAATATTTCCTTTTATGAAGGTATACTTATAAAGTGAATAGTTGAAAGTAATCCTAAGAACTCGTAATATATAAAACTTTGTTTTGTACGATGTGTGACATGCAATGTAAGGAAATTATGAAGATTTAGTTGCCAAATACACGAGTTGATAAGGTAATAAAGCAATATGCATGTTGATAGATCAAATATGTAAAGAGATGTAGGGAAAGTGAGAGACAGCCGAGAAAAAACCTACCGCGAACCGAATTTGTTCTACCACAAATTCTACATGAATCAACTACGGTGGAAACCCCGGCACTCAAAACAAAAGGTCCCGTAATTTGACCACTACTCAACGGGTCTGCTGATTGCGTGCCCGGTGATGGGATGCCGGTGTACGGAACTCAAAGCAAAATGTCCCGTACTCTGACCAGTATTCAACGGGTCGACTGATTGCTTGACATCACAGCCATCACCTTCACCACCACCGCCTCCATTTCCTTGCTCATTTCGCCATATTTATTTTCGTCTCTTTCCCCGCCTTCACCAACTTTGGCATATTTAGCGCACCCGCCATGGCCATTACCATTGACCCATCTCAGACCCTGCCACTCGATCAGTCACATCAACATTATTACGAGCATCATCATCATCATCATCATCATCATCATCATCATTGTCACGTGGCTCATCGCCTCTACAACCGCTACTCCGACACCACCACTGCCATCGCCATATCAGCACCATTCCCATCACCACTACCAACATCACTTCCTCCACCCACCGCCATAGCCACACTGCCACAGCTTCACCACCCTTACAACCACTACCACAAACAGCCCACCCTTACAACTACCCTTACAACCACTACCACACACAGCCCCGATGCCTCCACGCCGGCCGCCGCCGTGGCCGGGCCGCGGGGTCCTCGCCCAGCTGCTGAGCAGCGCTCAGCGGCGCGCGGCGGCTCCCAGCGGCTCCCAGCGCGCGCGCGTGCGCGGAGGGAGCAAATATTGACTCGGCTCTCAGCCGACCCGAGCTCCCCGTAAGACACCCCATAATGGGGCAAATAGCACTCGAATTGCCTAACTGGGAATCAGTGCTTCAATTTCAAGATATCGACTCGAACTTGTTGAATTCCGCCGCCGCCGCGCCGGGCCGCGTCGGCCAATCCCCCAGGGGCACGTTGTCCGCTCACCAGCGGCCGCCCATCCCCCGATCACTAGGCAGCCTCTCCGGCCAACAGTGGTTCACAATGTCCAGGTCATATCAAACGCCAGATCTCACGACGCGAGATGAGGGTGTGTGAGGGGTATCTGTCGTAACGCGAACCGACGAAGGTGGCTCAGGGCATCAACGGTCACTGTAGTGCCTATGGCGTTCAAAACCTGACGGTGGCAGGATTTTTGGCACTAGCTAGACAGGTAGGTCGAAGTCAACCACTGTCTGGAGAGAATTTTAGGGGTCGGCTGCTCTGATCGGGAGTTTTCCGTACTTTCTCCAATCAACACCCGGTGGATGGTGGAGCAGTTCTCTAAAAAACGGGACACGGACCGCGTGCGATCTTTCTTTCATGTTCCTTGTCCTATCCTCTCCCCTTACTTACACACACACACACTCACATACTCACATGCACTACACTATCACTTTCGTCGAGAAACCAGTAGGGAGCTCATAGCTGGTCCCGGCGGGGGGGGGGGTGCCCCGCTAGTGGGAGATACGTAGTAGCGGAAAATCTCCGCAAGCCGACCTAGGTTCGCGCCGGATCTCGGCAGCCAGTGGCGGTACAACACCGCCACCTTATTCGATGAAAATATGCACTTAACGTACGGGAATAATGACCTTAGGAGTTAACGTGCCCGGAATCACTAATCAATCAATCGAAACACGATTACGCTGGTACTGGGTTATAAGGTTGTACGCTTCATACCTACGCTTTACCTTATGGTAAGAGTGTCTATGCTATAAATCATAGGCTGCCTGGCTTATATTTTCGGAACAGTTGCAACAGTAGTCGGCCCGTGACTAGCCGTACCAATTCTCAACGTGCGGACTGTATGGCAATGTCGAAGTTTGAGTTTCGTGGAACTAGGGCCTTCGACCTCGCAATTCTTATCAAAAGCACCACTAATTCCTTTAAAAAAATCTCTCAATTAAATAATCTTTGCTTCTTTTACAAAATGATTATGAGTAGTTGTATAAGAAATGAAAAATAATTAAATAATTTAAAAAATACTCATTTGCGTAAAGATATTAGGCATTATGATTTCTAGTGCAATTCCTTACTGGATTAGTTTTAATGTTCTTTCTAAAACGCTAGTTTGCGTATAAATTATATACGTGTATATTACTTGTATATTCAACACAACAATTTTTTACAATTTAACGTTAAAACGGAAATATTTGACTCTTAATTCTTCGTGAGTTTGGGCATTAGATCTCTCGATTGTCTCATCAGTATCTTACAAAATGTTACACTAATGAGTATTTCACAATACCCTGGTAGTATAAGCTAGTGTATACGTTTCATAATAATAATAATAATAATAATAATAATAATAATAATAATAATAATAATAATAATAATAATAATAATAATAATAATAATAATAATAATAATAATAATAATGTGAATACTTTTGTATATTGCCTTTAACTATCCACTTCTTTTCAAATTTTGTAAATATTCACTAAAGGATTAATTTCGCTTGCTTATTTGTTTGGTTTACTTCCTTCCTTCCTTCGAGTTATTGGTTCCGACTTAGTTCTCGCGTTTCTTCTTTGCCGATCGAAAGTGTGAACTTTTCAGACGCTACTACTTGCGACAGCGTTGGCGTGTGTGTATGAACACACACGAATTCACGCGCATCGCCAAGAAAGTCGGAAGAGAGGTAAAATCGCGCGTTGTTGAGCTTCTTGTGCAACTTATTGCTTGAGCGCGTCGTATCCACGAGGCAACTTCGTCATCCCCATTGCATTTGGTTGGCACACTGGGTCGAAGTAAGTAGAAATACGGGCATTTGAACATAATGGCTGCCATGCGAGACCATATGGTCTCATTGTAAGGCTTAAAAATTACAAAAATCACTTTCTTCAAGAATCTATTCTTCTGAAGCCATAATGGTAATGGCAGTGGTTATTGCGAATATTATGCTATTGCTGACGCTAATATTACGAACATGCTGATGTGTTTTACAACAAGAAATTACTATATATTAATAATTTCCAAAGCACCCAGAAAAACAAACAAAACTATGCAGCCATCGGCCATTTAAAAAGATGTCTGTGGTTTTGTTGCATGTCCTGAAACTTGGGAAAATTCACAAATATTGAAAGTTTCGATTGTGGCTGAAAATTGCAAATATGTTAATGCGTTGTTCTGCCTTTTCTCATAATGGACGTACCGACTGAATTCTCGTACTCAGTGCGTCTCTGCTTACGACTTGATGTCATGCGACAACAAGGCTCCAAGAAATATGCCGCTTGCCATTATATAATTGCTATTCACGTGTTGCGTAAGGGAACAGCATCTTTTATTATTATTATTATTATTATTATTATTATTATTATTATTATTATTATTATTATTATTATTATTATTATTGTTATGAAAATTCAAGTTCAGCACTTTACTGCCGTATTTGAAAAGGCTTTTTTGTTAAAATATTTAATTTCTTGCTGCAATATATGCGATAATTTTATTTGTTGTTCTTTAGCAGTGTGCGTACTACGTTTTGAGAAAACATTTTGTGTTGTTTTGTCCAGCAGGATATTAGCTGCTTACATTACGACATACAACACTCGCAAATAGTATTTGTAAATGTTTTGAGATGATAGAGGATAAGAAGAAATATTTTTTGTACTGCAGTGATTTTCTATCTATCTGACAATAGTATGCAAAACATAATTCTCTTTTCAATAAAATGAAATGTACGATTTCTCACAAGAATGAGTGAAAGAAGTCATTTGCGAAGCTGAAGTTTAAAATGTTTTAAAGTACTTATTTCTGCAAAATGAAAATAATTTTACTACTTTTGTTAATAATTGTTTTATTATGTTGTAAATTATCATTTATCACAAATACAGATAAATCTCAAGGGTATGTCAATAATTTTCGAATTTTCAGCTTCTCTTTCAATTTACTCTTTCAATTTACTTATTCGATTACTAAAACGAATCTCACATCAAATTAATTGTCTGTCTGTTCAAACAAATTTGATTAAATAACTACATGAATGTATCAACACGAAATTTTAACTTATTTAGACACCATCCGTGGGACCAACTTAGTTTGCATTTTACCATCATATCCCGAATGGTTCTGAAGATATGACCTTTTTGGTCTCCCCCCGCCCCGCATTGCTCAGCCTCGTGTTTGTTACTTAAAAGTGAGTCCAAATACTTATATGTTCTTTAGAATCTCTACAACAGGCCTACACAGCATCTTTCACTTTCACTGGCCTCGGAATCTGCGCAGGAGCCACTAAAGTGCAAATCCAGCAAGCTAGGAAGGGTGGGGATGAGCCGCATTCTAGAAGTGGGGGCCACCAATGAGAATGCGCAATTCAAAGCGTAGCACGTAAATTGAAAGATGATCGGCGAGAACATATCTATTATATACATATTTTTAATTTTATTCCATTCCTCTTCTAAAATTTCTTTCAAACTTACTTTCTCAAGTTGCCTAGTCTGCCTCATTACTGGTATTATTTTGTAATTCTTTCAATATCCGGACGGGCTCGCAGAGCTGCTGAGTGTGCTGACAGGTTTTGAAATCACCTGGAATTCAGTTTTTCAAGTCATTTAGCCCTACTGTGCTCAACAGTGGGTGCAGGCGCGGGGCGGTCCATTCCAGCGGCAGTGCGCGCCAACTAGATCACGGAGGCCCTTGTAGCTCTGGCATTGGCTGCAACTTTGTTGCAAGTACTCGGCGTGAAATTGGATCTGGAGTTGGAGCGCGCTCGCCCTCGCCTTCGACTGAGGCACGCCACGCGGGTGGACGAGAAGGGTCGTCTCCGGTGGAGTTGCAGCTCGTGGACTGGTGCCTTCTTCCCTGCCAAGCGCACTTACACGGGGAGCCAGCAAAAAAATCGCAAGCAACGGGCACGACGGAGAAACATCCGGGACGATGGTCGGCGTGAGACGTATGTTAGTCTTCGGAGAACTTACCGCTCCTAAAATGTCTTCTCCTTTGTCAATCACACTTACTAGATAGGTAGTCAGAAAAAATCACGAATGATAGGCCTCACAACGATAACCGGTTGCACACGTCTCTGTGTCTCCAAAATATTTGCTACTCTCGGATTGTGGTCTTCTTCCTTGCCAAGCTCGCATTCACTAGGAGTCAGAAAAAAACCTTAAGCGAAAGGCACGATGGTGAGGCACCACGGACGATAGATGGCATGTGTGTGTTGTGAAATGTTGCATTCTTTATTGTCAGTCATACTAGACCGGCAGTCAGAAAACAAATTACGAATGATATACCTCAAACTATAACCGGTTAGACACGTCTGTTCGTCTCCAATAGATTTGCTACTCTCGGACTGTTACCTTATTCTCGGCCAAGTGCAGTGGTAGGAAATCGCAACCCTGCTTCGGCGTTAGAAGGCGACTTGTCTAACTCACAGGCCGCCCACGTATTAGGAAAATCTTACTCAAGAGTTTTCAACTTCTAAAAGGCTCTAGGGCCATTTTGAAAACCTTAGGCATGGTTGCGGTTCGCACTCTAACGTAAGGCAAATTTTTACTCCCTCGGCTTACTTAGTAAAAAGAGAAAGTATTGTAAATATTCACCGGATATCGACGACTTTCCGACAAAACCACCTCCTATTGCCGGGCCCTGCTAATGAAAAAGTGAATACATCTTGTTCCTGTATACAGTAAATTATTTCTTCTAAAACGTTACATAGTCTCATTCTATGTTTGTTGGGCCTTGATAACGAAAAATCGATTAACGGGAAAACATTTGACTGTCTGTCCGTCCGCTTGCGGTCAACACTAGCTCCTGAAACGTTCAGACGATTTTCTCCAAAATTGATATTCCTGGATCGATTTAAAGGAACACGGGGCTCTGCGAGTTTCAATGTATATTTTGATTTTGGTGGTACTTTACATGAAGACTCAATTAATGATGCATGTGAGGGCAACGCGTAATGAGAGCAGGAAGCGACACCTTTTTGGGGTTTCATTTAAATCTATCTTGTTATTTCTACATCAGTTTTCTACAAACTGTAATCATGAAAACGCAATCCATTTAAAGGGTTCACAAATGTCATTTTCAAGTGGTGTAAATTGCTTGTGTACCGTCTAGGCGTTGTATGTTTCCAGTTTTTCTTCTAAGCATGTGTGCTAACATTTTCAAGTACATTTGTGATTATAATTAATTAAATACAATTCGTGCTGTATATCGTTTCAATGTGGCTTAAAAAGTCCTATTCTCAAGGGCTGTCATAAAATTATAGCAATAAAATGTTGCTTCTCTATTCCTACTCTCACAATTTTCAGTCTCCCGACTTTCTTATTTATTTTCGGTATTCTCTTTCATATATTATGTAGACCCATAGTGCAATACAGTTGTTTTTAAATGAAAAATGCATTTATATTTTTATAATTCCATAATAATTAGTTATCTTCATCCACTTACGATGACACACATTATTAGAACATAATCTTCTCGTTAGCCTATGGTAACGACGAGTTTTTTTTTGTTTTTTTTTTTTGTGGCACATTTATAGAAACTGACTGTGTTGATATTTTACTACGTTTGAGGTTTGCAAAGGGAAGAAAATTGCAAAAACAGTCGTTATAAAAATACAATTTCGCAAAAAAATAGCAGAAAAATAATGTCTTAATTTGCGATAAAGATTGCGGAATAATCTCCTTATTTCGATGTCTCATAAAGAAAGAAATATATAAAATAATATTGTTACTAAAATTCTGAAAATCAACAAAATTGAATTAAATATAAAAATATTTTTTTTGTAGTTTCTAGATATATTTTATGAATCGCTGTCCACTAGTTACGGAAAAAAGTGAAGACGCATTGGCAATCTGGAGCTGGGTGCCTGCCTCCAGTGCCTGGCGCCTTGGGGCCAGGAGAGCCGCGCGGCCTGCCGCCGCCTGCCGCTGGTTTATGGGTTAAACCACTTTCGGATGTGGCAGCCCGCATTTTATATACTGCGCCGGTGGGCTGTGCCGCGCCGCCCGGCCCGGCGTCCACGCGGCCGATCGCCCTGCTGCCGCAATTCGATTTGCCCTCGACGTAATGGGCCGGGGCTGCGGCGCCGCTCCCCGCCCGCCCTCCCCCGGACGTCCCTCGCCATCCTTCGCACCCGCACCGTCGCCATCGCCCTCTGTCACTCTCTAGACCTCGCCCTCTCGTTCTCCTTTTCCCTCTCCCTCGCTCTCACCGGCACTCTCATCCATACCCTCACCCTGCCCGCGCCCTTGGCGGCATTCTCACGCGCGCTCTCACTCACACTCGCACCCGCACCCCCTCTCTTTCATCCGCGCCCTCTCCCTTCACCCTCATGCTCTGCCTCTGCCTCTTTCGCGCCCTCTCCCTCGCCCGCCCTCTCACACGCGCCCCTCACTCGCGCTCTCATCCGCGCTCTCTCCAGGACCTGGTCTCTTTCTCTCTCTGCCTCTCTCCATCTTCCTCTCTCACGTTCTCACCCATGTCGTCGTCCTCTCTCACTTCCCCGCCGTTGCCTGCACTCTCACTCACGCCCTCGTCCGCGCCCTCCCTGCCTCTCTCTCCATCTCCCTTGCCCTCGTCCGCGCCCTCCCTCTGTCTCTCTCTCTCTCTCCATCTTCCTCTCCCTCTATCTTGTCCTCGTCCGCGCCCTTCCTCTCCCTCTTCCTTCATCCCCCTCTCCCTTGTCCTCGTCCGCGCCCTCTCTCCTTCTCCCTCTCCCTTGCCCTTGTCCGCGCCTTCACCCTCATGCTCTGCCTCTTTCTCGCCCTCTCCCTTGCCCGCCCTTTCCCTCGCCTGCCCTCTCATGCGCGCCCTCACTCCCGCTCTCGTTCGCATTCTCTCCCGTGCACACCTTCATAGCTTGTCAGTCGGTATTTCTGTAGTGCGTAGGGCTAGTTCATTACCAGCGTGTAATAATGAATTGCTCGCCAACGCATCTGTCACCTTATTTCAATCTTCTAAGCCTGCCACAGACTTGATAAATCATGGAAGATGGAGAATGTGAGTTGAGTACTTCAGCCAATCGCTTTTGAATTGTGTGATTGTGAACAGGATGTACAAGTAAGGATCGTGAGGATCTATGTCCTCTTGTCTAAGAACTGCGCCGGGAAATTATAGAAACCACCTTTCAGAACACTCATTCGGATATAAATCGATGGCTTAATCTTTACTTTTATGGGATTGATAAACCGTCACGGTTAGGACTCGAAATGTTATAAATAAAATGCAAGAAATATGAATTTGGCAGGTGTTCCAATATATTCCACAAAAACCTTGATTTTTAGCATTTTGAACTTTTTATCCTCATGGGTAAACTGATATAATCTGAGCAAACTATTACATTAGAACGATCCGTAGTGCATATCGGGGCCAGAACACATGAGATTTTATTTGCTATTGTTCGATGCTTCAACAGTTATTACAACAAGTATATTCTTTAAACTACTAGAATATAATTTTTAGAATGTCGAAGAAAACAACCATAAAGATTGTAATGAAATTCGTAAATAATATTATGATTTTTAGATTTTAAATTAGCAACGTTGTGTTGACATTTCTCTTCAGATATTTCCTGTCAGTAATTCTTGCGAAGTATAACGATCTCTTTTTCAAACCTTCTCACGACATTTTGAAGGGATCTTTTACAATACAGTTTTTAGAATACTCATACATATTCTCATTTTAAAAATACCAATGCATTATTTTAAACGAAACAAAAACATAACTAGTTTATAATATTTTGTGCATCCACTTAAACATAATTTTTAAACACTGTTCTAATTTTTGCGTATTTTACCGTTTGGATTTATAGATAAATTTATATTGTCAATGACAGACTTCTCCTGGAAATATTTACATTTGAAATAGGACAAAGATGTTTATTACTATTAATTTCACATAATACATCGGATATGTACGATTGTATGCGATTATAAACGATCGGTACCTGTAAAATTAATATTTATTTATGTATCCTTGCAGACTCCGTCTGGCACTGCCTGCACTGACTCGCCCGCCCTACCTTGCTCCGCTTGCCGGGCCCGTTCCGGTCCATATTCTCCCACCCGTCCTACTCTGTCCCTTTCCCCCGTCCGTCCTGTCCCACCTGTCCTGTCCTTCCCTGTTTGTCCTCCCCGCCCGCCCGAACCCGCTCGCCTTGCCCCTATTATCTTAGCCCTGCTCTGCCCGTTCTGCCCCACCGGTCCTGCCCCGCTCGCCCTGCTCCGCCCGGACTCTCGTCCGCCCTGCTCGACCTGTCCTTCCTTGCCCGACCGAACGCGCGGCCCGTTCTGCTCCCGTCCATCCGAACCCACCCGCCCGCTCGTCCTGCCACGCTTGTCCTTCCATTCTCGTCCTGTCCCGCCTCCTGCCTTGCCACGCCTACCCGTCTTGCCTTACCCATCCAGCCGATCCATTCTACCCCACCATCCTGCTCTGCCCATCCGACTTTCTCCGTCCAGCCGATCCATTCTACCTCGCCGTCCTTCCCTGTGGGTCCCACCCATCGCGTCCCGCCCTCGGCCGAGTGGCTGCTGCAGCACAATGCGGAGCGTTTGCAGTGGCCGGGGCGCTGACAAAAGAGTGCGAACATTTGCGTCGCTCTGCTGCTGCCGCGAGCAATAACACGCTGTTTTGTCTTAAAGAGTGAGGCCGCCTTTTGTCCTTTCTCGACGCCCTCAGGCAACGCAACTGTTTCGAAGGAAGAACAATTTGTAAGGGACGGAGGCAGAATGGTATTTCATGACAATTAGAGCATCTTTGACCTGTACTTGAATTTCGGAAATCAGACCGAGACAAATATTTTTCTCGTATCCTTGTGACTTTTTGTCACGAGTTCTCTCGAATTATTTTGTCAGTTATTAGCGTAACAGTTTGAGGATGGCATTGAAATTGAAACGGTTATTTTAATTTTGATAGGTAGTTTCCATCATGCCCCTAAAAATAAGGCAGATCCGATTTAAATTTAAAATTCTGAATTTTCGAAAATTGCAAAAATTGTTTTGTATCTCTACATCAACTACAATTTTGAAGATAGACATTAAAAAATGAAATATATTATTCAAAATTAAAGCTTTAAGTTATGTTTTGTACATTTTTCAAAAATTTGAGTAGTTTCAGTGTCATTTGGGGAGAAAAGGGAACAATCTTTTTTCAAAAGCACTCCTCATTTCCTTCAATTTTACCCCTCAACGAAAGTAGAGTTTGATAAAAAAATATAGAATATGTACTATTTTCATTACAAATAACGGCGTTTTGAAAAAATAAAAGAATAATATTATTACTTTTCGTATAATTTCGAAATGAAATGTTCTGGATGGAACGAATGTATGGGTATTATAAAGCAATAAACGTTAGTGCCAATCGCGCAACGGTGGCTCAAGGGAGACGCAAGAGGGTTAGGCTGGGGTCCAAAATTAACCTAAGTAAATATTTTTGATTCTTCTTTTTTCTTTAAACTGTTGGTAAGAATTGAACACAATATACTTAAGTAAATAACACAAAGCCATTTGCAGAAAACGTTTTGAAAATAAAACAATAATGATTGGTTTCTAATTTTTTTTAAAATTACTCGGATGCTTCGATTGGTTGGGAGTTTTTAAAGTGATGGTTGAAGGGTTAGTGGGTTAGAAGTTACAATATTAGAATATTATGTAACCGTTACCAATAATACGAGAAATTATATCCTTTTGAATCACCTCTTGTTTCTATTTGTCCCAATGATGCTCATTGACAGCGCATTCTTGTCGTATTTTTTTAATTACCACAACGACACGTATTTCCTGTACTTATTACAAAACAACCAAACGAAAAAGAGATGTGTATTGTAATTGGAGCCTTCAAAAGTCCAATTTCAGACAATTCGTGCCGCGAATTGTGCTAATTACAATTTGATCATTGTCCCGGGAGGACTCAAAGAGCATTAGCCGATAGATCCGCTGGCGCTGGGGACTGATGAGTCATTTGCTTTGTGCAGCACTGCGGGGATCACAACACCATAACTCGAGTTGCTCCCCCCCAGCTCGCCCCACTCACAAACCAAAAATAAAATTCAAATTTAATTTTAGATTTATTATTAATTCTGCAATTAAGTATCGTAACTTGGTGGCGAAGAATCTTAACTTTACATGCATAAAGCTTACATTGACTAACAATAAATTACAAGAGAGTAGTTAATTAGAAAACAATAATAAAGAATGCATAGTGAATAGTATATAATTTCACTAATCATTTCAATTGATAATAAATAGTACATAAATTCGAGCAAAATCAGACGACATTACTAGAATTTTTTTTATAGATTGTGGTTACAATATGTTGGTTTTCTGACAGTTTTTGAGAACCGTATCTCACCTTGAATTGTTACAATTTACCTCTGAGTTTCACTCGACAAAAGTTCTGTTTTCTGTGTACCTTATATGGTCAGCAAGTTGCCCATTTGGATATTGTGTATTATCTACACTTTTTTTATCATCTCTCTTGTCAAACTCAACAATGTTCTTGAATTCTTTTACTCTCAAATTATTCATAAAATAATTTCTCGAAAAAAGTTTCGAGACCAAAATATTTCCTTTAGTTCTAACTAATTGTATTGTAATACATTCTGAAGAAGTACAATGCCAAAATGTTCCTAATTTCCTAAGATATACAACGTCTACTAAAAATAGATCTCCGATTTGTTGGTGGCTGCAGAGAAACAGCTGCCGTATTACAGAATCAACTTTCCCAATGCCTCCTTTTTTTCCTTTAAAAGAGGGGAAGCTAGTTTCTACATAAAAGAAAGTTACAGTTCTTGAAGTGGTTTCATTTTTCACAATTGCAGCGAAGACTTGAAGCGGTTCATTTTTTCCTTTGTCTCCGTGGACCTGAGTTGTGCGAGATCGCCGTTGAAACGACGGAGGCATCGGAAGCAAAGGCACAGGGAGGTTGGGGACGGCAAATGGAGGGGGCAAGGCGGGGGCGAAGGGAGGGGACGCGGTTAAAGTCGGAGGAGGGCACGGGGAAGGAGTGCGATGAATACTGATGAGAGCCGAAGAAACATTACAGCTGCTTTAAGAAACACCGCAGAATATGGGGGCAAGGAAACTCTCCGCGCGATAAGAGGTAACGAGAAAACGCACAGCAAAGATAACGTGAAGACTGACGACCATCGAGGCCTTGGCGACAGCAGCGGAGTCACTTCACGAAGTTGATATAAAAAGAGGGACAGGAAACGCAGCTCTGCACTCTGTTTCTTTACTACTCCAGTCGTTGTCGCTGAGTGCCGCTTCCTAAACACTCTGTATTCACGTAGAAAATGCTTCTTAATTGCGTTTGCAATTTAATTAGCTGTTAGGCGCTAATGTCAGCTGTTGTGAGGGAAGAGTTATTATCACTTTTGATTCCATCAAAAAACGCCAACTATTTTAATCGTAATTTTCCAATTTTAATTCTTTTAAATTCGGATAACTTTATTTCACTTTCCAAGGAAAGGCAGTTACCTAACTTCTTTAATGAGCCTGCATGGGTTACTTAAACTATGACAAAAATTTCAATAATTTTCAAAAAGTTCATATCTTTCTTGAAATATGGTATTAGAATGTTTGTACAGAGCGTGAAGCATCTCAGCACATACCAGTTCTGAGCCTTTGCGCATGCGTAGTTCGCAATGCGCCTGCACAGAGGTTCTAACGTGGTATACGCTAAGATGCATCACTGTATGCAAAAAGTGCTCTTAACTCGACTCCAAATATCGAAAACCTCCCCAAGAATCGATTCGCCGAGGAATCGCATTCGAGTTGCGAAATTTTCGCACCGAGTTACTCAGAGGTTCAGAAGCCCATGCTTGCCGTATCGAAAAACGAACTCCCAACGAGCATTCGATAAATCTCCTCGCGAATAGTCTCGCGAACATATCGATAATTTCTACGCCAATCGACACAAATAGATTTGTGGCGGCGAACTATAACCGTTCCCGCAGCCCCTAACAGGGACCACCTAACCGGCAGCAGATAACAAATGAAGGCCCAGGAATCGCGCTGGAAATCCGCCAACGAAAGGGGGGGGCAGGGGAGCGACGGGCAGGGGAAGTTGGCGCTGCGGCGGGGGGCGGGAGCTGGAGAGGGGGAGGGGAGGGGAATGAGCCCAATCTGGCGGCGGGGTCGATGGGCGGCGGCGGTGGCGGTGCGAGAGGAAAGGCAGATCGCGGCCCGCGCTGTCGCGCTGTAGCGCGCCGCGCCGTGGCGAGCGTTAGGGCTTTGATATTTAAACAGCGTTCCGGTAATGGTGTTTTGAAAGGCCAGGTGGCTAAATCAAAGCGGCGGTGGAATAGGCTCCAGATGAGCGCGTGGGCGGTCGGGCCGGGCCACGCCGGGCCGCGCCGCGGGGCAGCGCTTCGATCGCTGCCGCCCAGGCAGTGGGGCTGCGAGGCGGCGGGTCAGCGGGGTGGCGCGAGGTGGCAGGATATGGACGCGACGTGGCTGACCAGGGGAGGGGAGTGTCCAGGAGACGACTGAGCGGAGTGGTGACAGGGTGAGAGGCGGCGTGACGGCACGCTTTGAGGGCTGGGTGGCTGAGTGACTGGGTGGGCGGACGCATGAACGGTTGGTTGGATTGCTGGGTGAATGACTGGGGTGATTGAACAATTGAATGGATGAGCAGCTGGAAGTAGGGTAGCGGAGCGGCGTCGTGTCGAGAGACAGCGGGCAGGGGGAAGGGCAGAGCTGGGGGAGAAAGGTGTGGGGTAGACTGGGGAAT
Source organism: Teleogryllus occipitalis (assembly GCA_011170035.1). Classification (NCBI taxonomy): domain Eukaryota; kingdom Metazoa; phylum Arthropoda; class Insecta; order Orthoptera; family Gryllidae; genus Teleogryllus; species Teleogryllus occipitalis. Next base: position 117,187 of record BLKR01000989.1, read on the forward strand.
GGGAAGCGAGGTGACGGAGTGGTTTGCGCGCGGGCCACGCCGCGGGGATGCGGGTGGCAGCGGAGATATGCCAGACGGCGAGGCAGCGGAGTCGGCTCGGCTCGGCGCGGCGCAACTGGGCGGGGAGAGGTGGAGCGGGGCGGGGCGGGGCGGGACGGAGCAGGATGGGGCGGGGCGGAGGGGACCTGCGGTGGGTCTGTGTTGGAAGAGAAGCTCGGGACGGCAGTAGAGAGGCCGGCGGCAGCAGTCAGGAAGTGGATTGTGTGGGAAGTGAATGGGCACGTCCCCGAAGGCGGGGACACAGAGATCACTGCAACGAGCTTGCGGAGTGGAGAGCGCCGTATGGGAATGGCAGACTGATTGCTCCAAAGAAGCGAGAAACGGAGATATTTTGCAGCTATTTCCTTTTGTTACTAATTGCTAGTTACATTTATAAATTGAAGAACAAATAAATTGTGGTGAAAGATTATTTGTAATAAAATTACAGTGAAAAGTTTACGTTGAGATTGCTAATTGCTAGATTGCTTACAAGCAAACCTTTGGCACATGTAAAGAACATGAAAATATGTGTACAATATTTCTCAAATCTGTTGTTAACAGTTGAAAGGAATTAAACTAATATCTCAAATCTGTAATTCATCGTAATTTACTATTTTACACCAAAACCTTTTCTGACTTCTAAACATATTTACTTTCTACCAGTTTATTGCAATAATTTCGTAAGACAATATATGGTTCCTATTGGTACACCGGTTTATAAACAATTGCAGAAGAAGGCAATATTAGCTACCATCATTGAAATTCAGGAAACCAAATGATTTAAATTCTGATGATTTTATGTAACCTAATCGATCTCAATTCTTATGCGAAATGGGAGCAATTATAATCTTTACTGATTATGTAAATATTCTCGTGGTCAGTTATCACTCTGTGAAAGTGACGATAACTATAAACTGTGGATGAAGTATTGACGGAGTTTAGATATCTAAGAATTCAGTGCTCTCCCCAAAGACCTCTTCGTATTGCAGAAGAGATATGCTATTATCTTCACCGATACAGGAAAAGAGAAACGATTCGAAAGGTAAAATTTCATTCACAATCCGAATTCTGTCTGTTTCTGGACTTCCGATGGGATTTGAATGAAACAAATAACGAAATGACCGACCTAATAGTACGACTTTTAGATAAAGTGTTTGAGATTTTAAGCATTTAAGTTGATAGATGTTTCCTGGCGCTTCACCTGCTGTGGACATAAGCTCCGTAGGTGTAGTGCATGTTATATCTCAGGAGTGGGTGGTGTTCATTCTAAGCTGGAAATGGGAACCGATGCCGACCCACACATCGGCTGGCGAGTACCAAACTTCAGGTCTGCCTGCTAGCGGCACACCACCCCCGCTGGGAGAAGCTATAAGCTCTTAAATTGTCTCCCGGATTGTCTGGTAGTGTACTACATGTGACTGTAAGTCTGTAAGGAAAGAGAAAAGAAAGATCCCGCGCAGTCTGTAGTCCTATTGAAAGGATACTGCGCCGGTATTCGCCTGATATTGATAAAAACTCGGAAAACTTCCGCTCAATAGTAACAACATCTCAAATCTGTAATTTCCCTAGAATGTCCTTCAGATGAGCGGCTGAATTCGACCTACCCATTTAGCTAGTGTAAAAATCTGCGAACGTTGGGACTCAAAACCTAGGGCTTACCGGACAAAGTCTCTACAGATACAGTGGCAATGTGAATTGACTTTGAGAAAACTTATCTAATTTGAGAATTCTTTCTCCCTAGATTGTGACTTCAGTCGACCCAATAATGTGATACTCACATCTAAGATTTGAAATAATAACAAGGGAAATTTTCCTTGCTTATTACCGAATCCCTATTAGAACAGTAGCCTCATCAAAATTTAGCTCTTAAACGAGGGCTTGGAAATTAATAAGGTAAACAGTTACATGTGATGTCACAGACAACCCCAATACAATTTAAATCTATTAACCTTGAAATATTCTTTGCGTCTACAGCAAAATATGAGAAATGATTAGAATACCTTTTTATCAAACTCACATGTTTCAATAAAGCGTCAACATATATATATATATATATATATATATATATATATATATATATATATATATATATATTGGAAATGCTATTTTGTGGGTGTAAATGCAAGAACGAGTCCACAATTTTCAGAATTTTTACAACGTGAATACGTTTACTGTCATTTTAAAGCGTTTGAAAACTCTGAAAATGTTTTCCGCTGTCAAATTCAATACTTATGAGCAATACTTTCTTTGGAATGTGACTATCTTTTTATATTTAAAAAAATGGAATTCGGGAAGATTTTGTGCGGACATTTTTGCACAGAAATCAAAATAAGATATGAACATGCCTACTGGTACGTTCACAAAATTAAACTTCGTTGGTTTCTGGAGACTACTATACTTCAAACATTGGTATTTGGCTTTCGTTGACATCGTGACTTTCTTCGATTGGAATTCATATTTCTTCAACTCCCTTCATCTTTCGCTGTGGGTTTTATGAAAGACAATTAATGCCCCCGTCTCTCCAACCGTTTTGACCAGAATAATTTCGTAATTGAAAATTTGGAAGGGATATGATCAAATTACTAACACTTAGGTTGCCGTTGCGGTGGACGCATACCTTCCTCGCCAAATGGATGGAAGCTGTTTGTGAAAAGCGCATAATTGTCGCCATAACTTTCGTAATAGTGAATGTTTAATTGACTCTTCACACGTGTACGATTTTATGTGAAAAGTGGATTTTTTATTAGAGAAATAATTTTAGTTTTAATTATTTAATATAGAAATCACTAAGAGATTTTCGTTTCACAATTTTGTTAATTTTTTTAAAAATAATTATTACATTGTTCGTCAAACGAATTATTTAGAAGACAAAACTTAAACCTTGAAGTAAATTTCAAATATTGAATAACAGTTGAATTTAAATGAATACATACATCCGCATAAATAAAAATGAAGATCGAAGACGACGACGAACATTAATGCATGTAATAAGTAAATGATATTTCTTGAATTTCAGAGAAAAAATCTAATCAGAATTTATTTTTCAAATATTAATTTTGATCTCATAAACTATTCATATTATTTTACTTTCGAAATATTTCTCGTTTGTATAGTTTCGTTTTAAACTCCATTTTGAAATGTTCTCTCATACTTCCCATTTTTAAAGAAAGGTATACCAAAATATAAACCCTTCTGACCCTACTACTATTAAAAGAAAATATTTATCTTATGAAAGCAGCATTGTTTCATATAAATATATTTATTGGTAAAAATATCAATAGCATATTTGTGAAATATTTTTCAATTCAGATTTATTTGAACTCACAACAAAACCATAATTTATTATTTAAACACAAATTTTTATGCATAATCTGTTTTCCGACTTTATAACTACAAAATACAACCATTATGATTGCTGCATGTTGAACTGCAACACGACATTAAGGCGTCTGCTAATCAGAAGCTACATAAAGGAAAAGGTGAAAGATGCTTGAAATCTAATGCACCTGCAAGTAACAACCTCATTCCAATCTCAATTCGAATGCCACGGCGGGACCCCACTTACAAATACAGAATTTTCTGAAGGAGAAAAAAATCTTTGTTATTGTTAGATCCTTCTTCTTCTTCCGGAATCTTCCACCCTCGCATTTTAACCAAAAGGAAGGAAAAAAACTTCCGCTTCCACTTCTCCGACGCGACGGCGCCAAGGCCAGCCATTCAATGACGCCCGAAGTTTTCCGAAGGAAGCGGCCGGGGATGCAAATGAAACCTAATGACTTGTGAGGGGGCGGCAGGTGCCGTCGGCGTGACGTGTTCCACTGAACTCCGCTCCGGGAGGTGGAGAGGGTTGGGGAGGGAAGGGAAGGGAAGGAAGGGATGGGGCGAGTGCTGCCTTTAATATTCATTGGCTCCTTTTAGACACATCGCGCACAATGCGGAGGCGCCCGTCCTGCGGAGAAGGGGCTATGAAGGGCGATGCGGTGCGGGATGGCGCCGGACGTGTCGGTGGCTGGGCGTGTCGTGTCGGTGGCTGGGCGTGTCGTGTCGGGGGCTGGGCGTGTCGTGTCGGTGGCTGGGCGTGTCGTGTCGGCGGCTGGGCGTGTCGTTTCGGCGGCTGGGCGTGTCGTGTCGGCGGCTGGGCGTGTCGTGGCGGGGCGTGTCGTGGCGGGGCGTGTCGTGGCGGGGCGTGTCGTGTCGGCAGCTGGGCGTGTCATATCGGTGGCTAGGTGTGTCGTGTCGGCGGCTGGGCGTGTCGTGTCGGCGGCTGGGCGTGTCGTGGCGGGGCGGGGCGTGTCGTGGCGGGGCGTGTCGTGGCGGGGCGTGTCGTGGCGGGGCGTGTCGTGGCGGGGCGTGTCGTGTCATGTCTCTCCATGTTGTCATGGGTTATGTATTTTATACTTTGTGCCTGGTAATGAAGGTAAGGGTTAAGCAAAGAATGAAAGACAGGAAATAATTGTGATGACGGAAGACGATAAGTTACTTAATCTACTCATCGACCTCCGAGGGAAAAAGGGGAGGGAAGGGCCTGTGTGTTAACAAGCACATAACTTCTTAGGAAGGGACAGGGGTCAGCTGCTCCGATTAGTCGCCTCTTACGGCAGGGGGAGATCCCGTGGTGCTATTCTGTAAACAACCCCGACACCCCCTGTGGTGTCGGAGCAGTTAGCATAATTATTATTATTATATTAACTCAACCTATGTAGTTGATTGTATCTTCTAGAAGTATATATGATGGAAGCATGCATATGAAAGTATTCCCGGAATACCTTCTGACCTTCTGAAGTACTAAAACAATTCTCATAGTTTCTAGAAAAAGAAAAAAAATATTTAGGAACTTGTTTTAGCATTTTATTGCTACTCTAGCAGAACAATTTAAAAATATCTTAGTAGTCTACGTGATTGTGGAACTAGTGCTTTTGACTTCTGTTTACAACATGTATTTGAATTTGCAAGAGAAGAATAACATGAAAGTCTTTGCGCCTTTGAGAAATCACTTGTCTGCAGCGTTGAATAAAAGTTAGTAAGAGCCCTTAATTATCCATCTCATACTGTCAGTGGCCCTGACGCACTTTTCCACCAACGGTTTTTAATTAGTGGCGTCCGTAGATTGCATCTTCTATCAACAATTCGAAATGTGAAAAGTCAGAGTCATTGCTGTGGGAATTTTCCATAGGAACTGACGTCAAGATATCAATATGAATTAACGTCACATCATTGTATGTAAATTATTGTGCAAATAAAGTTATCAGTAATTCTGTATTGTAAAATAAAATAAAATATCTCTTCTTATTACAAGACAATACATTATAAGACATTACCATTTACAGATAACAGCACTATAGGTATCTAGTATTCTCTGAGAAATGATCGAATGTACTGACAAAACATTGCATTGGAAGTACTTGTAAAAGATTTGATACGCAAATAGAAGTGCAGAATATTACTAACACTGTATCAGGTATAAGAAATTCATAACGATACTATACAAATCTGTAGATATGTTGTTTTTCGAAAAACTTTTTACTATATTGTGCAGTAAGAAATTGTGGAACAATCCCTTTGTATGTTAGAACGCGCCTATAATACGGGAAATGTAATGGCTACAAGACTCATTTCCATCGCCAATATTAATATTGAATAGGGGACTTAATCGAAAAACAATAAATTACAATAGACTAGAAATTATAACCATATTTGTAAAGTGAATTATCTATTAAATATTGCCCGTTATTCCAAAATATGCTGTATGTTTTGCTGGCATCGTTGTGGTCGCGTGAATTAATGGGAATGTAATTGAAAACAGCATTAGATCTCACTGTGGTGATCGTTAAGCGTTGTGGGTGCTGTTATTTTGATATTTTCGCGATCATTACCAAACCTGTGTCGGTGTTTGCTCCTCGACTTGACTACATTCATTATAGGCAAAGCAGGTCAAGGAGATAAATTTACCGCTTCAGACAGGCTTATTTTTACTAACCCTAAAGGAAAGAATAAATCTTCAAAGTTTTATAGAAATCTAAATAACATTTAGCTCTTACTTTCTCGCAGTACATCGTAAGAAGAGAAAGTATTGTAATCGTGCGCCGGAAAACGGAAAATTTTCGACACAAAAACTCTTATTGTCGTACCCTGGTAACAAAGCTGCGGATAAATTTTGTTCCTATATGTAATAAATTAATTACTTTACTTTATTCAGGTTAAAGACGATTCTTAATTGTAAATAATATGCTGTTACGGTACGTCTTTATCACAACCGGGTGGTAAAAATATGTTATCTACTCTCTTATGAACATGCGCGCTTTTGCTAGCAATTTGCATCTAATCCGGTACTACTAGTTGAAGTAGTTTATAAAACGGCTCAAATAATGCTCTGTTGTGCAATTCTAAATGCTAGCTGTTGTTTTCATGCACATAAGAGAATAGATAAAAACGTGTCTTTCTGCTATTGTCTATTGCAATTTATTTGTGAGAGGGAGGGGTGGTTTTTTAATACTTTAATATTGTTTTCAAGAACATTTTTATGTTGTGAAAGCTTCAATCACATACATAACCTTTTCACAAATAATGTTTTAAGCATTCAAATTACATTGATGAGAAAAATGGTTCATTTTAATGTTTTAGAGGAAGTCTTCCAAAATAGAACCTGCCAATTTGAAGATACTTCGATTCGTTTATGCAAGCGACTTCGACTCTACACTATGAGGGTCAGCTGTTTCTCTCAGTTCTCAATATCACCAATACTTCTATATTATACTTGGTACATAAGATATATCTTGTTTTTATTTATGACAAATTATGTAAAAAAAGAAAATCAAATATTACTCACGACAATAAAAATATTTTATGTACTCGAGAACCTTACTCATATCTCATCATTGCTCGTGAGGTAATACCTTCTTCTCGTAGATAAAGTGTGTATTTATCATCTAGTGAAATAAATTACTTTTCTCTAACACGCTGTGTAGTTAGAATCCATATTTTGTGGGTTTGATATCGAAAAATCGATAATCGATAATAATCGATAATACGTTTGTCTGTCCCTCTGTCTTTGTGAGGTCAAGACCAGTGCCTAAAACTTTCAAGCAATATTCTTCAAAATGAATATTCCCCGATTGATTTAAAGGAACTCAAGGCGAATTTGAAACAGATATTTTTATTTTTAAGGCTACTCGATATGTAGCCTCCATTGCATTTTAAAAATGTTCTCAAACATTATTCCATTTTTTTTATTAAACTTTGCCCTCGGATGGCGCAAAGGGCACTTAACAATGGTGCTGATCTCTTTACCGTCCAAATATCTGATTGCTCAAATATTGCAAAAGTATAAAATTTGTTTCGGTGTCTTCCTACAACTGGAATACTGAAGATACATACTTTACTTCCTTTTTATGGAGTTGAGAGAAAGTTATGAAATGCTGCCCGAAATAACTGCGATTTTCGGCAGAAAAACTCTTATTACAGGACCCTGGTAAAGAATAAGTGGATAAATCTAGTTGATAAATTTACAAAAAAATCCTCTAACACGTGGTGTAGCCAGAATCTATTTTCTGTGGGTCCTTGATACCGAAAAATCGAATGACTGCAAAACGTCTGTCTATTCGTCTGTGAACAACGGTAGCGGATAAATCGTTCAGCAGATTTTCTCCAAAATTGATATTCCCCTATCGACCTAGCTTATGGCGCGGCTTCTGGAATTTGAAACTTGGATTTTAATTTTGGGGGTACTTAACATGAAGCTCCTGGGACATTTTGAAAATAAAAAAATCTTAATTGTTTTTTATTAAATTTTGTTGTTTAATAGTGTGAAGGATGTTTAAAAAATGGCACAGGTTTCATTTTTGTTGAAAACAATTTTTTCCAAAATTACAAAAATTCAAAATGTTTTCGACGTCCTCCTAAAACAAAAATAATGAAGATAGAGATGTTTTCCCTTAATGAAATCTGTTCCTTAAAGATAGATTTTAAAATAAGGTATGTACAATTTTTTGAAAATGTGAATATGTTTGACGCAATTTTGCGTGAAAATTTAGAGGAGAAGCATGTGCTGTTTTAGCACCACTAGTTAATATTTTGTATGAAGCGTAGAAAACGACCCTGTGACGAGCTGAATACGTCTGTTTTCTTCTGTGTGGGAGGAGGTTGACATTTAGAGACTTACTCAATGAAGTGCTCCGAAAATATCACTGGGTCGAAACAGTAAATGTCAGCCAGCGTCTCCACGTGGTTCTTCTTTGAATGTGCTCTCTCGGGGTTCAACTTTACCAACGACTTTAAAATTCTGAGCGTTTTCTCAATTCCTCCGTATTTTACACGACCCAGAAGTATCTATTGTTTTTCGGTTAATAAGACTCCAGATCACAGATTAGATAACACAAACGTAAGAGATATCGGAAACCGAATTACCTTATATGATACTGTAAGTGTACTATATACACGCTCATTTGTTTGCACTAATGCTTAAATGACTACTTCCTTTCACCGATTATTGATTGGTGTGTTGAACGCGTAAGAGTAAGAGGAAATATGCAAGACACAAACCGTAATGTAAATAAAACAATAGAGGAATATGAATCAAGATGGCTGCCATCTCTCATATCTCCCAGATCATAAACCAATACAATTTCCACAAATTTATACTGAGAATAAGTAAGCAACTCGAACGAAAGTGGCTTTGTATATTCCTGTAACAACTCTCTGGAAAATTTGAATTCTGAAACATTTCAATCGAACACCAAAGTACACTTTAAAACATTTCAATCATACGCCACAGACTCAATTTGTGTACTACATACCGAGTTAATAACCATTAAATATAGAAATACTTTAAATCTCAGTAATAAAATCAAGCATTTCATTTCAATAATTTACCATACAAAATAAGGTGGTTTTGCATCTAAGAGACAGAATGTAGTTCCCACATTTATTTAATTCATGATGATGTTTTTTATTTTTAATGTAGTGCTTTATTTTCTTATTATTACAAACAAGTTTTTCTCTGTGTTATGGCCCATGTGACTCCCTCTTACCAAGTTAAGTCAATGGAACAAGAGAGATCTTGAACATTGAACAAGCATAGATTGTGATACGCAGAGCTCAGATTCTAATGACATGTCATCTTTGCATTGGTGCATTCTAGAAGTAGCTAACTTGTAAATAAATGTTTATCACAAAATATAGGTGATAGAAGTGTGTACTTTTTGCGTAATTTTTTGGCCATCTTTCAATTTTTTGGTCATTTTTGGACCTTTTCGTCATTTTTGCCAATGTAGCCATTTTTAATAATTTAGTTTCCTTTTGGTGCTTTTTAGTGAATGTTTCATAAATTTACAAAGACTCACAAAAAAGTTTTTATTGAATCATCTGTTCATGACAAAATTCACTACTGCAGTAGTCTGCTAATCGAGCTCTCAAAATTACACGGATCTTCAGTAACTTCCTCGACCTTTCAAACTTATGGTTGGAAGATCGCAGTTATTTCTTCCTAAAATAAAGTCTTTAAATTACATACAATTTTGTATAAATTTTTTATTGTAAAATTCATTGAATAAATATTTTTATACAAAATTTGTAGTATTTTTTAAAGACTGGGTCATTTGCTCTTATTTTTAAATCATTTTATAGATCATTTTTCTCTTATTTTTAAGTCCTTTTATGCCTTTTTCAAGGAATATTTAGGTCATGAGAATCCGAACTCTGAGTTTTTAAACCGTTTACCGACAGGAGCAAACCTTCCTTCTGCCCATAAACGCACTTTCACCCGCGGAGCAAACTCGTCAAGCGCGAGGAGCCGCCAGCGACCGCGAGCGGAGCGGACGTGTCACGTTTCGAAGACCTTCCGCAAGCGGGGCTGGGGCGGGGCCGGAGGCGGGCGGGCGGGTGGGTGGGTCCCATCCGAGGAGCCGGCACCCGTCGCATTGGCAATCCTAGCGAACAGCTCTCTCTCTCTCTCCCTCCCTTCGCGCCCCGGGTCCCGCCTCTCCGCCCCCGCCAAGTAGGCCATACCGGTTCCCCGGGCGTCTTGATGACACGCCTGCGCCGCCGGAAATGACGTTCGCTCCTCCGCCGCTGTCTTATCTGCACGCCTTCCGCCTCCCGGGAGATGGAGCAGCAACCGAGGGAGGCGGCGAGTGCAGCGGACGACGCCACCTGCGACTGCGTCGTTTCCGCCCGCCGCCGCCAGGGGCGCTGAGGAGGATGCTGTTGGGAGCCGGAAAGAGACGCTGAGGTCCCTCCCCTGCCCCCACCACCCGTAGCTCGGGTCCGTGCGTTGCCGCCCGAAGGCGGCGATGGCGCCGCCAGCGGCGAGAAGGCGCGTGACTTATCGCCTTCGATAATTGCCTTTCTCGCAAGGCGCTGTGCGCGCCGGCGGGCTTAATGTGTCCGCAAACGATCTGTGCTTAATATACTAGGTGTCTCCTCTCTCTTTTTTTAGTATGCGATTCGAGAATCCCATGACCGTCTTATCGTTCTCCATTTATAAGGTCATGTTACTTTTACCAATGAGATACCAATAACAGCTTTTCGTATCAAGCAGTAACAACGTCTTTGTAATTTACAATGAATGGAGTTAAATGTACGCTCTCTCAACTTCTAACTTAATCTCTTCCAACAACTCTTGAAAATCATTGAAAATTATGCTAAACTTTTCTCGAAAGACGCGGGTGACCGCTGGTAAGCTTAATGTATCCACATGGGGTCTTCCTATGTTTATTTGAACTTGGTAATCGATTTTTTTTAAGTATAGTATTATGTAACATATACAATAGTATTATGTAATATATCTTCCTCGTAACTTATGTGAGAAATTGCACTCATGTGACGTTGTATACCGACATTTGAATTCGTGAATGAAGATGCGGTTTTCTTTCTTGTCTCTTCGTTGCTGTCTCTTCCTTTACATCCAATTTTTTTTTCAGATCTGCCTAATTCGTTCCGTGCTCCGTTGTTATCACCGTATGATTTTCTACTACAGTAACTCACGTTTTTACCCTGAAAAGTTAATTTGGCTTAAAATATGTTCATGATTCGTATAATTGTTACTGCATACAATTTTCCATCTTACTCTGTTACCGTACCTGAGATATTTAGTTTGGTTTCCAAATTGCACTTTTGTTTTGAAAAGACTGTTTAGGACGTTTAGCATAAACGCGATAATTATAGACCTTGGTTTTGTCCCCGTTCCAGTGAATTTATGCGACTTGCTATCTGACCCATTTTCTCTTTTATATTCGAAAGGAAACTGAGGGGGCTGTTTCAAAGAGGTTTGCGTAACGTATTGTATTGCCATATAATTTCGTAGGCAGGAAGGCCGGCGCCTAGCAGCGCTAGGGGCGGAGGCACCCCGAGGTATTTTGGGAACTTCCAGAAATCTATGGAAAGGGATACCCAAAATGCGTGGCGACGCGACAGTCACATGGCGTGAATTGCTGCGCGAACGGAAGATGACGTTGCGTGTCACGTGGTTTGAAGGTATATAAGCGAGAGCGCAAAGCGCGGGAGTGGGTTTTGAGATGAGTGAAAACCTCGTGCGAATGCACAAAACTTGCACCTAGGGCGGTGAGGAGACGAGCGATGCTCGTAGGGCAACCCATGTGTTGGGGCGCCGCAATGGAAATTTTTTTCAACGGGTGACTGCGGTCACGGAGCTCTACGATGTGTGCGTAAGCTCGCTGAGGAGTGGCGAGGGCCACGAGTGAGGCAAATCTTAAATCATTTAAGAATCTCTCTAGCGATCAAGGGATAGGATCTAGCAGAGCTCTAAATAACTACCGGTAGCGGTAGCTCAGTGCATCAACTGATGTCACTGCAGCGCGTCTAACCGCGAGGTCCTAGGTTCGAGTCCTGACGGCGGCAGGATTTTCGACACTAGCTTTTCAGCTAGGTCGAATTCAGTCGCTGTCTGGAGGAGAATTCTAGCGGCCGGCTGCTCTGATCGGTAGTTTTCCGTGGTTTCTCCGATCAACACCAGGCGAATCCCGGAGCAACATGCACTACACTACCACATATTCCGGGAGACCGGTTGGGAGCTTAGAGCTTGTCCCGACTGGGGCGGAGCCCCGTTGGTGGGAGAGTCCTGGTTAGGGGGAAACCCCACTAGCCGACGGTAGGTCGGCGCCGGATCTCGCCATCCAGCGGGGGAAGATCACCGCCATCTCCCGAGAAAAACATGCACTACACTAACGGGACTAATGACCGAAGCAGTTGACGCGCCCGGAAACACGAAAAAATCAATCAATCAAATAAATCTAAATAACTATTTAAACTATTTATTTGTAAATACTTAATTATTAATAAACCTGTAAATATCTGAAGTTCGTGTTTGTGATTGCTGTTTGGTTCCCACGACGTCGCATTTGCATGCGTACAAGATTGATTGCTTGATTGATGTTTCAGGGCACGTCATTAGTACTGTTAATGTGGTGAATGTCTTATCCTTGGAGTCAAGGTGTTCCTCCTTCGCTGGATGTTGAGATCCGGAGCCGATCTGCACGCCAGCTTGCTCCAGGTACCCCGCCTAGCAGAGCACCCTCCCCAAGACGATTCATGCTCTACTCTTTCCCGACATGTGATAGTGTAGTGCAGGCGTCGGCAACCTGTGGCTCAGTAGAATCATACTTGTGTATCTTGAGTAGTTTAATAGAACATATTGAAAAATTAACTGTAATATTGCAGTTGCCAAATACGCGCTGCGCATACATCAAAATCCACGGCAGATGGCATGCATGTATACCTAGCTTTAGCTAACCTTGCTTACCGACACTACACTCAAAACCAATGCGAATAGAAACAGAAGCGAGGTCACTGGGAGAACAGTCGTGAGTTTTCTAATTTAGCGCCTTTTAGTAGTGAGCATTACAAACTTCCTGAAAATCCCATCATGCAATGCGAGGAATTTCAGCAAAATATATTTTTATTACAGCATGTGTTGCATGTGCGCACTGTAAAGAATCTTAGGCTTTATTATTTAATACTTTCTCTATAATTCAGTTTATATTTTAAACAAAGCTATGTAATGTACTGAAATTAGGTTTGTACAATTAGTTTTGTTTTAGGTTATAAAAAACTGTTTCCGTTTTCTTTAATAAGTTGACTTATATGTTAATTTACTACGAAAAATAGAATGTTTTGGTTTCACAATAAATACATGTTTCACAGCAGAAACGGTTATATTACTCTTTTATGATGCATATTACCGATGGATGTATTTATATTTGGCTCTTTAAAAAAATAAATAATAACACCGGGGGAAAAATGGCTCTTAACTCCAGAAAGGTTGCCGACATCTGGTGTAGTGCATATATATGCGAGTAAATAGAGATTATATAGGAGAAGGAAGAAGAAGGATACATCCCGTGCGGTTCTTTGCCCGTTTGCTAGGGTACTGCTTCGGCATTAGCCTGATATTTATCGGAGAAACCACCGTAAAACTACCGAACAGAGCAACTGACCGCTAGAATTCTCCTCCAAACAGCCGTTAAATCACACATGACAGTCAATCTGAGACTATCGAGTGTCAAATTTTCTCATTCGGGCCTCAAACTCTAGGACCTCCCGGTGAGAATCGCTGCAGCGGCAATGCTGATTTGAGCTAAACACAGCCGATGTGTACCTACAAAAGCGAGCATCCTTTACAACATGCCCCTTAACAATCAGCTGCATCCCGCCCAACTTCATGCCGCAGTCAGTTTTTTCTCAACCTTTCCACTGTGTATCGCTCTGCCTGCACGTCACCCATGTCGCCCTGCTCTGCTCCTTAATATGGGTATCATCCCAACTGCTTGGTCAGTTATGCCTTACTCTTGTTTTCCAACTAATCCCCTTTCACTTTTCGTTTCCTGATTACCCAAGTCATAGCCAGACTCCATCCCGTTTCATTCATCCGGTGTTTCGAAAGAAATAAACATTTTAGTTAAGTATGCATTCGAAAGTACGCACCAGTCCAGAGAAAACCTGCAATGCCAGTGAACATTACAAAATCTTCGGAATTGTTTATATTAAGTCAACAAGGTAAGAAGACGCTCAGGGTAAGTGATTTAATGGTTTGTCTCAGCAAACTTTTAAGCGGTGATCTGAAAAATTGTCGGCTTTCAAGAAACATTTGCACGTCTTTCTGGAGCACCACCAGAAGTGGATAAATTATAATGAATCAATGTGATTAAAGCAGACTACGGGAAACGTAAAAGTCAATCCTCATACAGAAGGAAAAAGAAACGAGATGAAGTTGGGCTATACCTTTTTGGACAGGTAGGTAGACATCTTAGGAAAAGTTGACCGTCGATACAGTCGATATACGCTCCTTAACATACCATGCGCCGCCCCACCCTCTAACCCCTACCACCCGACACCCCACTATCTTTACATCTGCCCCTCACCTCTCGCTACCCCGCTCTGCTCCGCGTTGCATCGCGCCTCGCCAAGTTCCCCCTCCGCCCCCACGCCAACTGCGCCCCACCTCCACCCCCGCCGCGTTTTTATCTGCGTTGGCGCGCAGAAGTCGTTAGCGCAGGGGCGGCTTTCGCCACCAATTTAGGCGGCGCCGTGTCCTAGTGGCCGGCTCGCGCTTCCGAAATTCTCGCAGCGATGGGATCTCGATTGTCGTAATGTGTGGCTCGCGTGAGACACGCCGTGCCGAGCCGCAGGGGCTAACCGCTAATTTTCGACAGACTGCAGGCAGGATACTTAGATCGAATTTCCTTGCATGTGGTTGCTCCTCTTAGCGTAATGCGGTTACACGTGATATCCAGCTGTTGTTCTCGGCGCTTCACTCTGCATGCGCGACCCACTTGAATCGTGCTGCGGTTGATTTAAGGTGAAGGGCATGACCGAGATTTTAACGATAGATTGTTGCACAATGTCTCTATCAAGAAACTTAGTCTCTTGGTCGAGAAGAAATCGTATGCAGCAGTCATATTGATAAGATTCCTATCATTTGTTAGACGAAAGTCACGAAACAAATATTTGCTTTTCCACGAAATTGCATGTTGATTTCGCAATCGAGATGAAGTTTTTGTCTGAACATAATTAAGATCCATATCTTCAAAAGGTACGAACAACTCTCGTACTTTTTCGTTACCTGGTTTGTTGTGTACGACCTACTTAGAGCATCTTCTTACAATACATTCCACACTTATCTGTGTCCAAAATTGTTCGAATTGAAAACTGTCGAGTGTGATTCTACCACAATTCGAAAACAAATCATGAATAATTAAAATGATGCTGACATTGTTTCCGAAACCAATCTTTTAAATATATATTAATTTAATTGATGAATTCGCAGTAAGAAAAAGTTTGATATCACTATACACTACAGGTCATTAATCATTATTAAGAATATTCTCAAATGTTTGTTTAATTGTAAACTTTTACTACATTTTGGTTAAGATGAACATTACAACTTTCAAATTTATCGTAACTGTTGGAATGAAAAATATATATTAAATTGCTTTATTAACATTATTGCAATACGTAAAGTTAAAAAATACTTTCTACAAATGACTAACATTTACATTTTCTTCTTTAGTATTTAGAAAAAATATTGAAAAATATATTCGTGGTACACTTAGGAAACATAGATTAAATTGCGAAACTGAGAATCCTCCTTTGTCCCACAGATTCGACGTTAAAGTCTTCAATGTTTGCTCCACAGAATAGACTGCTAATGCCGTTGCCGGATTTGTATCTTGGATCAGTAATCCAATCCCCGCGACGAAAAATCCGTTCCTCGACGAGAAGTAACTTGATTGGAGAACTTTTCCGAAGCGCAAAGTTCCCGCAAAGGAGGCATTGCGTGTTCTGTCAACCTCCGAGTCAACAGAACTTCATAACAACCAGAATATTTCGTTAAAGGCAGAAGATAGGGCATTTTAGAGATACCAGCGAGATTTCTTTATGAAGCCGTTCTGCGTCGCAGGAAAATAATTTAGAACACAAATAGAGAAGAAAAAATGCTTAATAAATAAAAGATTCCTTTCCAAGGAAAGGAAATGCATTTTGAATGGTATAAATTTTATCGATGCATAGTTTACTAAATTAACTTCCCTCGCTTCTTATCTCGCGCATTTTGTATTCTAATCCATTTTATTATACCGCTTTTTGTATATGTGATTATTTTATAATATTAAAGGAAGAAATCACGATTTCATATTTCCTTTGTATTCTCCACATGTTCACAAAATCGTCGTCTTCGTCATTTATTTCAAAGATATATAATTAATTATGAATTATCTCCTCAATCTGCACTTTTTTTTATGATCTCTTTTCTTTACGATTTATTTTCTTATTGTCATGTCTTCGTATTGCCAAGCATTACCAGGCTTCGTTCACAACCACTGGCTATTAGGTGTACGGAGAGCGAAAATCCCGCTCATTCTTCGCCCATAGTTTTCCTTGCTTCAAACCATAAACATTCGATATCATTTTCTAAACGAATGTGATCATCATCTAACATTCATGGGATTCTATACAAGAAATTTTGCATCTGCATTAACTTCAATAAGCTCAATAAAAATAAACGACAATAATATACAACATATTCCATTAATGTTAAATATTTTGTCTTACGTGACTTATTATTAACAGCCATTACGCCACACTTAAGAGAGCTTAAACACATAAGTGCATAGGATGACATCACAAACTCTAAAGATATGACACGTTAGGTGAAACACCAATTACAATATACTAACAGAGAACATAATGTATAGTTTGACAGGGACGCGCGCAGAACATCAACGTGACTATTTACGGGTTAACTTCTTTCCTCTGCACTACCTCTCTCTCACCGGTGATAAACCCCTGGCCGCCCGCCCGCCCGCCCGCGAGAGGCACATCCCGCGACGGGCACGCCCGCAGTCGCTGGCTCTCCTACCGCCTGCTCCTCCTCCTCCGCCGCCGGCGACAGGTCGATACTCGCTGGAAATCGTATATTTTCAAATGTTCTCAGGGAAAAGCCTCATGCGCCCGCCCTCCCCGCTGCTTCCGGGTTTTCACGTCCGCGAGATGGCGAACGGGTGGCGGCGGGAGCGGCGGCGCGGCGGCGGGGGCGGGGGCGGGGACGGACGGTGCTCGTAAAACACGGCAGGCGCCGCCGCCGCCGCCGCCCGCGCGTCGTATCGACCGCCCCGCCGCCGCCGCCGCCGCCGCCCCCAGCGCCGCCGCACCTGCATCCGGCGCAGCAGCCGCGCCGCTGCCGTCACTTCTTACGCGGAGCCCCAGACCCTCAGCTGCTGCAACCGCAGAGCCCCCGCCCCGCCACGCCCCCAACCAGCACCCCGCGGCCCGCACTTACCGCACGCCTCTCGGCTGCGAGGAAACACATGATAGGCCTTACACTACAATACCGTTAGTTACGTTAGTTACATGATAGGCGTTACGTTACACGACAATCACGTGGAAGATTAGTTAAACGCATGGGAATCTCATATCACTTGGGGAGACGAAGTGGGTGTGTAATATATCGAAATGGTTCGTTAATTATTTGGCAATCGTTGCGGCACTATGGTTGTGCCCAAATAATCTATTGTTTTGTAATTCCCTCAAAGACAATGTTCCTTAATATTATATTTGCAACTGCAGAGACTACGCCCCGTCTAGGACACTGCAGTGCTTCTTACCGGAAGGATCTAGGTTCGAGTCCCGACAGTGGCAAGATTTTCAACAATGGTTAGCTACGTCGAATTCAGCCGCTGTGTGTTGAATTCTAGTAGTCGGCTGCTCTGATTGGTAGTTTTCCGTGGTTTCTCCTATCAATACCCGGCGAATGTCGGAGCAGTACCCTAACAAACGACCCACGGACCGCATGTGATCTTTCCTTCCAGTTCTTTGTTCTATCGTCATCCTTTATTTACACACGTTTACACTTACATGCACTACAGTACCATACATGTCGAGAGACCGGTGGAGAGCTTAGAGCTTGTCCCGGCCAGGGTGGTGCCCTGCTTGTGGGAGATACCTAATTGGGAAAAACCTCGCTAGCGTCGGGTTGGTTGTACCTTTATCACCTTTTAGCGAGGGAATATCACTCATACCTTCCGAGGACGTTAGTTCCGGGGTCGGGTTTGTCGAAATGATTCGTATTTTATTTCGCGATAGTTGTAGCACTGTGACTGTGCTGAGACAACCTGTTGTTCTGTATTGGTGCTAAAAGAGAATGTTCCATAAAAAATATTGTATTTGCAATTGGAAACACAGGCCCGGGACTCGCCGGCTGCACTTGCCAACGGATGCCTTTCGGATGGATGGAATCATACGGTAATTTCCATAATTCGAATGATTGATTGATTGTTAGTGATTCCGGGCACGTCAACTAACCAGCTCATTAGTTCCGTAAGTGTAGTGCATGTTTTCATCGCGAAGTGGCGGTGTTATTCCCCCACTAGATGGCGAGATTCGGCGCCGTCCCATCGTCGACTAGCGGGTTTTCCCCAACCAGGTATCTCCCATGAACGGGGCACCGCCACAGCCATAACATGTTTTAAGTCCCCGACCGGTCTTCGAACATGTCTGGTAGTATAGTACATGTCAGTGTAAGTGTGTGTGTGTGTGTGTGTGTGTGTGTGTAAGGAGTGAGGATAGGGCAAGGAAGAGGAAGGAAAGATCGCGTACGGTATCTGGCCCGTTTGTTGGGGTTCTGCTCCGGCATTCCCTGGTGTTGATCGGAGAAACCAAGGAAAATTACCGATCATAGCAGCCGGCCGCTAGAATTCTCCTCTAGACAGCGGTTGAATTCAACCTAGCTGGAAAGCGAGTGTCGAAAATCCTGCCGACGTCGGGACTCGAATCAAGGACCTCCTATTGAGAGGCACTGCAGTAACATCTGTTGATACACTGAGCCAACGCTCCCGGTTCCCTTAATTCGAATGACAAAAAATTAACAATACACTTTTGGCATCTAATAATTAGAAAAATCTTCATTCCTTTCTGTTTTTAAATGTAGGTTTTTATTTTCTCGTGGCTGATATATCTATGTGTTGGCTTCTTTATTACTGTTTAAAACCCTAAATTTCAGTTCAAAAGAGTACTTCTGAAGCACAAAAATCGTTATTTTATCACAATTAACTATTTTAAGTGCTTTCAAAATTTGCCACCTCTACGTAATTATAATACAACATAAAATATATTTCTGTTATACAGTATATGAAATAGAATATAATTATTCTGCAACGATGAGTCGTCGCCCCTCAAGTGTTATTTCAGTATTCTTTCAATTGGAATGAAACATAATATTAAATTGATGTAAGTCTGTCGCCCAAGACTATTACGCATTCTGTGTTCCGCTTATATTCACATGCACTGTACTACCACACCTATCGGGAACTTAGAAATTGTCTCAGCTGGAACGGAGTTACGCTGGAGGGTGATACCTGGGCGGAAAATTCCCCGCCCCGTAGGTCCACGCCGGATCTCGCCATCTAAAGGGATATCACCGCCTGCTCTAGCGATAAAAACATCCATTGCACCTACAGTATTCATGACCTTAGTAGTTGACGTCCCGGAATCACTAATCAATCCCCTTGTGTTCCGCAATAAGGTAAAATCGGCCCCGCGCGCCCCTGCAACGTCTTTGAATGCAACTCCATCCCCAAGCGCAGGAGTGTTCGGCCGGTTGCCTGCCCTTCGCCTACCGATTTGGACGGGGCACCGCCTAAGAAAGTCACCCGTTACAATTTATAGTCGGGGAGACAGCGACACAAAATTTGCAGTGATCTACGTATAGCTAAAGGATTACCCTTTAAGTAGTTTTAATACCCATTAAGACCAAAAAGTGACTCAGCTGTCCTGTCTATGGGGATAAACCTTGTCAAAAGGGCGATGAACGATATAAAGTACATACCCCATTCATTTTCGGTGGCTGATCTTTTGAGAGCATCGTCGTTGACTGATTGATTGATTGATTTTTTTCGTGTTTCCGGGCGCGTCAACTACTTTGATCATTAGTCCCGTTAGTGTAGTGCATGTTTTTTTCTCGGGAGATGGCGGTGGTCTTCCCCCGCTGGATTGCGAAATCCAGCGCCGACCTACCGTCGGCTAGTGGGGCTTCCCCCTAACCAGGACTCTCCCACCAGCGGGGCACCGCCCCAGTCGGGATAAGCTCTAACTTCCCGACCGGTCACCCGGAATATGTGGTAGTGTAGTGCATGTTAGTGTGTGTGTGTGTGTGTGTAAGGGGAGAGGATAGGACAAGGAAGAGGAAGGACAGATCGCGCGCGGTCCGTGGCCCGTTTGGTGGGGTACTGCTCCGGCATTCGCCTGGTGTTGATCGGAGATACCACGGAAAACTACCGATCAGAGCAGACGGCCGCTAGAAATCTCCTCCAGACAGCAGCTGAATTCGACCTAGCTGAACAGCTAGTGTCGAAAATCCTGCCGCCGTCAGGACTCGAACCTAGGACCTCCCGTATCTACATTTTTCGATTTTTTTCAAGGTTATCAGTGGAAATCTTTATAAGTGTAGTTCAATCTACTCCTACAAGAACTTTAAAGAAAATTGTGGAGCCATTTTTTAGAAAATGTTGAAAATTTCCCAGAGGCTTCATATGAAATACCCCCAAAATTTAAAGAATTCTTTTTGTAGTAGGACCATATTGATAGGGGAATATCGATTTTGGCAAAATTGCAATGAATAGTGTAGGTTCTAATGTTGTTCACAGACGAACACACAGACAGACGTACGTACATTTAAAAAACAACTTTTCCGATATAGCAGAACCTCAAAATATGGATTCTGACTACGTAAAAAATGTAGTTTACTCTATTTAGAAGCAGGGAAAATTCTCTTTTGCGGTCTCAGGGACCCACACGACGAGTTTACCTGTCGAAAAAATGTACTTTTTGCCACGGCATTACATAACACTCTCTACAATACGTATATTACTTTGTATGTACGTACATGTAGGAGAAAGTAAAATGGAAGATACGTTCACAAAATTTTTAAAAGTTTTATTTCTGGAGTTCTTTTATAATGATTTGAAAATTAA
Source organism: Teleogryllus occipitalis (assembly GCA_011170035.1). Lineage (NCBI taxonomy): Eukaryota > Metazoa > Arthropoda > Insecta > Orthoptera > Gryllidae > Teleogryllus > Teleogryllus occipitalis. The sequence goes on from BLKR01000989.1 coordinate 138,201, forward strand.
TTTCTTTCAAAGAGAGTGGTTTTCTGTGACCACATTGGATTAAGTTTATAGTAAATATTATTATTATTATTATTATTATTATTATTATTATTATTACTATTATTATTATTATTATTATTCTTTAAGTATAATGATGGCAAGTCGACAATCCGCCTTTGATAATAAAAGAGTAGTTGTCAATGAGAATGTTCTAAGTATCATGATAATGAACGCAATATTCAAATCTCCACAATTCTATAAAATTTCACTGAATATTACAGTGCCTTTATATTGAATTCATACTTAATTCCAATATTCAATAAAATTCCCTAATAATATTTAATACGGCATTGAATAGTGCTGTAAGCGCATCGGTAAAACGAGCAACTGGCGAGAACCTTGAGGTGCCCCAGAAACGCCCTCTGTGGGGTTATTCCCGTTGTCCGTCGCTCTGCTGGCGTTTGCCTGGCGCCGAGGCGTCCTCCCTTCCGGTCCGTCCTCTCGCACCGCCCCCTCCCCTACTTCCACCCTCGCCCGTCCCCTCCGCCCCTCCCCACCCCGTCTCACTCTGGCGGCACGGGCCCCGCCCTGCACGGCGTGCCTTTGTCCGCAGAGGCTTCGCTCCGCCCCGCCCCTGCCCCCGCACGCGCGCGCGCGCGTAATCTGGTTTGCGTCTGCCCGAGCCACGTCCGCTCCGCAGCGCGCGCCCCAGCTGCCGACTGCCCTGACATTTCAATAAGTCTGCTGGTTTTTCTAACTGGAATCTTCTCGATTCGTTTACCATTATGACGGTGCATACGATGTACAAATACTTTCTGTTTTGCCCGAAACATTTGGGTTGCTGTTTTTGTAGCGCCATAATTAACGAATGTCGCAAAATAGAAGTTCTCTTTTCTTTGATTCAATACATATTTCTCTATCTTCAGTTTATATAAAAGAAATGTGCTTATTGCATTTAAATAAATTCATTTAATATGACGTCATGTGACAGTTTATTTTGTGGGAAAAAGTCTCTCGAAATGTTTTATACCAACTTGCCATTTGATTTCCTTCTGAGTTAGGCTATTTATGCTAACTACATACAAGAAAGAAATATGTGTACCTAAAAAGTAACAATCTGGATATTTTTCTATAATTTAGATCAACAGATGTGATCTTGGTAGAAAATGCGGGAATGAAGCATTTTCGAGTGCAGATGACTTCTCTCACCATGAAAGAAGGTGCTCAAGAATCTTTTCTAAATCCGTATTTATTTATTGAAGTGAGTTTAGTGAACTTTTACTGAACACACTTCAGAACCTACTGAATCTACAAAACTCAGTCCTTCATTCGATTTTGTCATACAGGTTGAAAATACTGCCTCTGTGTGTTTCACATACATTTCCCTGAACGTCGTTCAGCGATACTATCTTATCTCGAAATTCATCTAATATATGACAGACTATATCAACTTACATGTCCCTTTTCCAACCATATGCTGTTCTTCGCGAAGTTAGCGCTTGTTTGATTGTTCTATCTTCAAACTTGTCAACAGGATGGTATAATTGTCCAATTAAAAGGGACATTGAAGACTATTTCCAATGGAGTTGGACGTGCGACGTGTGAATGAAATTCAATCTCCAGCCGGAAATAACAGCCCATAGTACGTTGAGAGCAGACAATGGGTCTTGTGTAGTCATTTGTGTTTGAACGCGTTGAGATATAACGGAATAAATGATGACAATTGTGACAAGTTCCTTAAGGATTTCCTGCAGTCTCGTTGTCATCTGTCAGTTGCTGCTATAAAGGTGCGTCATCTAGCGAGGAAAACGCACAGAAGATGGCTATTTTGAGGCGGTCGTGGTTGTCAGCGCCCCAACATTCCCTCCGTCTCTTTGTTCGCTCTTCCTTCCGTTGGTGGTTCTGTCAGAAATGCTCAATTACGTTTGTTTATTTGTATGACGTAAGTCTTCTAAGTCGAATACAACCGCCCTAGCAAGCGACAGCCCTGAAATCGTTAGCCGAGAGGCGTCTCTACCGTGTAGTGGTTTCCACTCTCACTCTTCTCGACGCCAGTTTATTAGAGGGAAGAGATCCTAACATAACATGACCTTTTATTGCTCTTAATTTCATATGGTACAGTTTCAAGATAACTAGTCATATCAAGATGAAATGTGATAACGTCATAACATAGCATCCATGAAAATGTAATCTGAGCAGTGGCAGGAAAACTGATGTAGAAGAAAGTTTGGTAGTCATGAAGAACTGATTGACCGTTGAGTGTTGCAACAGGATAATGAAGTGATTATGCCCCCACCATGCAACGTCGCATGCAGTGTCACAATTTCCCCACTAACAGCTAAAGGTAATATCTAAAAGCAAGGAGGTGTATCAATTTAATCGCGATTCCAAACGTGAACCATCAATAGTTCTTGTGGTGGCACGTCGCGCCGCGTCTCGGCGCAGCGCGGAAATAAAAGAGGTGCCATCTGCCGTCGTTCTCTTCTCTCGTTTGCCGCCGCCGCCGCCGCCGCCGCCCCCGTTTCGTGGCCTTGCGGGGTGTCTGTGGGCCACGTGCCGTTTTCCCATGTTCGCGCGCCCCTCCTCGCGCCGTCGCGTGTACGTTCGCCGTAAGCACGCGCTCCGGATTCCGACGCCCGCTGTCGGGAGAGCAGCGCGTTAGCACCTCGCCCTCGCTCCCCCGCCCCACCTCCTCCACCCCCGGCCCACTCCGTCCCTCTCCACTTCCTCCCCGTCCCCCTCCGCCCCCTCCCGCTTCCTCCTCTTTCCCCTGCCCCCTACGTCCCACCCACCCGCTCCCTCCGCTGCTGCCCATCCGACCCTGCCCCTCCGCCCTCGCCCCTCCGCACCACCCATCCTCCCCTGCCCCTCAGCCCCCACCCATCCGCCTCTGCCCCTCCGTCCCCGCCCCCATCGCCTCCTCACCCTCTCTGCCCCCGACCACACTCCCCGTGACCCAGAAATATCTCTCGGCGAGGGCGATGACTTACAAAGGTTTGATAAAGGGATGGAGTAATTTCTACGTCTTCAAAGCGTTGTAAAGAAATGGACACAGAAACTTGTAAGTTCATGGTCACCTTTAGTCTCATCAAAATGTATCCCGATGAAAGACACAGGCGTTATTGTGCCAAGTACAAAACATGGTATGTATGTATGGTATGTTACATGGTAATGGTTTTATATACTTTAAGAAGAAGAATTTCAGTTTTCTGTAGCGTTCAACCTCAAATTACTCAGAGAATGTATCTTCAAGTTTATCATAGGTAATGCGTACAAGTTCGGCGAAGAATAGAGAAGCATGTGAAAAAGTATAGATAAATAAAAGTATAGATAAAATGAAATATTACTGATAAATTCCATATTTTCCAAATTCCTAATCCTAATGATAAATTCATACTGACAAATTCATACTAGCAAACTTAAAAAATCCTAATCCTGATACATTTCATATTCACCCTCTGATAAATGTTATTAGTGTAAGTAGACTATATTTCCCCAAATAATTTATTTAAGTTCCTCTAGTGATTAATGTTTTCAAACGTTTATGTATAGTACTTGCATTACCGTTTTGTAATCTGCTCTAAAATCACAATTCCCTTACCCTTAGGGTAACACTTCAACCTCTGAACAAAAATATTGGTTTATTAAATACAAAAATAATCTTCAAAATATCTACGAATGCGTTATCAGAATGTCTGCTGGGCAGCGCCAAATGGAATCAGAGTGACACGAGAAATTAGAGAATGAATATTATTTTAATATCACCTATAGCTAGAACATTCGAATCTCGTTAGCCAACGTCGGTTATATGCGACAATGCATAATCCAGGCTGCGTCACAAATTGGGATGGGGAGAAGGCTAGTAGAAGGGGGTATGGAGCGCTCTGCCGCTGGACACGCAAATATTGACATAGCGCCTACGCCCCCCTCCGAGCCCGCCCGCCCTCACCCGGCTTTCTCCCCTTGCCCCGGGCTCTGGGCCCCGGGCCACGGCCCTCGCTCCTCCCTGACCCCACGGCCCCAGCCCCGCCCACTCTGCCCTCGCCCATGGCTCTCCCCCCCCACCACCCTCCCGCTCCCGCATTTCAAACTCTGGTCCCCGGCTCCCGTTTCTCGCCAGCCCAATGACCCCTGTCCCCCACTCACCTCTCCCTCGTCCCTAGCTCCACCACCGCCCCATTCCTGCTTTTCGAACTCCAGTCCCTGTCTCCCACTCTACCCTGACCCCACGACTCCCCACTCACCCAGCTCTCGCCCCTGGTTCTACCCCCGCTACCCTCCCGCTCCCTCTCTTCAAACTCCGTCCTCCGCCTCCCGCTTCTCCCCCGACCCATGACCCCAGTCCCCCGCTCACCTCTCTCTCGTCCCTGGCTCCAACCCCGCCCCATTCCCGCTCCCGCTCTTCGAACTTCAGTTCCCGGCTCCCACTCCTCGAAATCGTCCTGACCCACCCCCTCCCGCGAGGCGCCGCCGCGGTGCGATGTGACGGGGAGGGGGAGAGGACGGGACTTGAAGGGTGGGAGGTGGGGCCTGACTCTGCGGACAAGACCTACGAGAATCGCAGGGAAGATGATTTGATCATGTATGAAGCATGAAGATGATTTGATCGGTATATCTCGTTCGCGGCCTCCAAGACCTTTGGGGTATAAATCTGCATGCGTTTGCATGTGTTGGCTGAAAGATATGTAAAACTGATGTCTTTTGGAATCCGGAATACATTTCAGTTTATTAGGTTTTACTTAACACGATTATCAGAAAACATACTTTTTGAAATGTCAGTCGCGCATATTCGAAATGTTTTATATGACAAAGTTGGCTGAAATCCTTTCAACATAAAAATCCAGAAACTGTTTATCACAACACTCTTTTCAATCACAAATCCAGTAATTATTTTTCTGTTTCATATCTACTTTATTATAAGCATTTTGCCTTGCGGTTCGCCTAGGAAGAACCAGCTGACGTAAGTATGTCTCCTCTCTATTGTCTAGGATCAATTTAATCAAATGGAATTTCTTTCTGTTGTACGTTTCAACTCTAGAAACTTAAAATTAAAGAAGACTTTTAAATTAGCAAAAACTAATAAAATCATAGACAATCATATACTGATCGTGATAATGTAGTGACATTTCATTTATTTTATGTAATGTAATCAATATTGGATACTAGACATCGTAAATTATCGCACCAAAGCTTAATTCAGCTAGAAAATATGTTATTCTGTTTATTGATTATGTTTCTCGGTATAATCAACAATTAATTTATTTTAACATAGCTGAAGGAAGATAAAATTGCTTAACATATTTAATAGTACAAAGTAGCGTGAGCCCCACCAGACACACGTTACGTCGTCCACACAAGCCGTCCATCTAGCGGGCGAATCTACTACTGCGAAGGGTTTGTTCACAGAGCCGTTGCAAGCAGCCACACATCATATCACGCAATATCAACAACTCTCCTAAGGTCATGGAAGATACACAAGCTGGGAAGCGAGTGGTCCACCTCTCGTACTTTCCATCGAAAGCGCAATGAGTGAATCAATACTCGTTCCGAATGCCTTTCCCTCCCCGAGTGCGGATGCGTTGACCGCGCGAGCACGCGCCGGCCCCGCCCCCGCACGGCGCAGCGGCCGGGCTGTGGACTCGCCCGCCCCCGCACAGCGCGCCGCCCCGCCCCGCCCCGCCCCGCGCCGCCACGCCCCGACGCGACGCCTGGGCGCCGCCCCGCAGTCTGCGCTCGCCGCGACGCGACGCGACGCGTCACTCGCTGCGCAGTTCTTCACACACACACACACACACTCACTCACTCACACACACACACTCACACTCACACTCACACTCACACTCACACTCACACTCACACTCACACTCACACTCACACTCACACTCACACATTCACACTCACACTCCTCCAGCACCACTCCTCACTCACTCACTCACTCACTCACTCACTCACTCACTCCTCCTCCTCCCTCCTCTTTCCACGACATTTAAGTGATATATCTGATGTGGAAAAATGTTTTTCTTGTGACATCTCATCAATTGAACCAAGAATTTTCACCCAAATACACGTACCTTCATAGGATGCTCCAGCAAATTATCTTCATTAATACAGTCGACTCCGGTTATAGTAAACCTTCGATTATAGTCAACTTGAGTCACTGGTCCAGTTTCACTTACATTACAAATAAGCATAAAAATTCGCTTGTAGTGAACTTGAACCTCGGCTCTAATGAACGTAGGAAATACAACGTCCTGAAAATTAATTCCCTCCTGGAAAATAATTTATCGCCTCTGCGGCACAAATTACAAAACTTGGCAGCTTGAAAAAATATCGTCAGTCAAAGGTCATAATCGAAGAAGTCTCCCCTGAGGGGGAGGGAGCAGACCCGTAATGGACGTCTTGTTGATGACCTTATGGCACTCAGTTTCACTGCGGAAACAGGGACCGTGTCCTGCGTGAGCTACAACTGCGTGAGATACAACTGACAGCGGCAACGCGCGATTTACTTCCTTCAGTTTCCATCTTGGAGCAGTGCGCATCGAGTTCTACCAAGACGACAGGAAGCATATGACACATATCCGCCATACTGCGCGGTAAAGCGATCATTTTCATTAGCCGCTTGCGTCATGTCGCTAACGAAAGCATCTCGTATGTTATTAGGCGAGCAAAAGGGCCTTCGGAGAGTAGGACGGTGTTCCAAATGTACAAGAGGCATTGGAGGGTGTCACGACTGCATTACGATACTTAGACCCAGAGGACAATGCAGTATCAATTATAGAGAGAGCACAAACTCTGAAGAAGGACCTAGAGAAATTTCTAATGAAAAAGTACGAATCAAACAATTGGAACTAGTTGAGTTGATTAAGGTGAAATAAAGATACTTAAATTTTCAGATCATGCTATTAATGTATTCTGCTCTATCTCTATATTAATAAAATAAATCCTAACGAAGAAATTCTATACAATTTTAACACATCGAATATAGTGAACATTGGACATAGTGAACCAAAAATGATAGTCCCCAGGACTTGACAACAACTGTAGTCGACTGCATATATTCATTTGCCTTACCACCTCACCTCTTTATAATCTTAAGTATTTATGATATGCAGGTTGAAATAAAAAGGTATTTAAATATACGTGGTTCTTTAAATAATCAATATTTTTGTTATACCACTCGTTGGACCTACCTGAATTTTTGTGCACATCTAATACAGAATATCTGATGAATAATACACCTAGATTTCTGTGCACACAAATCCAGGTATATTCTTCAAAAGCATAATGCTTTCATTGGAATGGATTGAAGACAATCAGCGTCTAAAACGTTTAGGTTTATGATGTAGAAGATTACTTTTCTTACCACAAGAGATTAATTGAAGAACAAATCATCTTCGCCAAAATCCACGAATATTCATAGAATTCTGCAGCACATCACCTTCATTTATGCATAAATTAAAAACATGTCAGAATTCCAAAACTAAATATTTATAACACGCGTTATAAAAATTATTTCGTTTAAATTCTTTGTTCTTTAAATAATCAATAGTTTCGTTATGCCACTCGCGGCATTCTTTTCACACGAACTCTCGTACGTCCTTTCACAGATCAATACCATTGTTTAGAATGGATTAAAAGGAAATAAAAGCTTTGAATATATTTAAGTGCTACATCTGTTGTGAATGTTTTTATTTTCTCGCATTTCTTGGAAGAGAAAGTATTATAATCATGCGCAGGAAAACGGCGATTTTTCGACAAAAAGCATTTATTGCCGGGCTCTGGTAAAGCTGGCTTTACACTTGCAAGAAAATGGCGAGCAATATTATTTCGCAAGAAAACTTGCCAATGTAAACATTGCGGCAATAAATATTTTTGATGTTGGCAATATTTCTTGCTAGATATTTCGGTCGTAATGTAAATACGCGTGTTTCCGTCCTCGGAAAGATATTGCCGATTGTTGCTGCGACTAGAATTGGATTGAAGTCTGAGCAAGATATTGCTGGAAGAAGCCAATGATGGCCACGGTCAGATGCGCAGGAAGTACGGTTAAGGTAGTACATAGAGCTTGAATTGTTACATGCGTTTTTGCGTAAAATGGGTGTGTGAAAAAGGTTTAATAAAATAAATGAAGTAATAAATATTACAAATCCTGTATGGTTGATTATCGAATGGTTCAAATTTTGGTTTAGCTATAGATGTTCCCTAATTGTTAATTTTATTGTTAAAGATTATCAAGATTTATAATCTAAGATTTTAAGATTAATCTATAATACATCAACAGTATGTAAACAACATTTTGAAACTTTTTACCGAATTAATAATTGCCCTTTTTATAAATAAAAAATTACTTAGAACCCACGTGAATCGTAGTCCACGAAAAAATACTGAGGTTCCTGAACTGAATTTGCACAACCCCCTTTTCCTTTCGTCTTAAAATACAGTCATATGTCTTCACAAAATGTTGTCGTTTCTTTGTCTCTTCATTGAGCGCAATAACTGCGACCACGACGCATATTCTCCCTTCTACTAACCATGTCGGAGTGTGAGATATAACCTCACTTACGTTGACGCGCCATTTTCCTCGTGGCATCACCAAGCACGGCAAGAAAAAGTTCTAATGTAAAACGATCGGCAAGATCTTGTCGGAAAGATCTTCCTCCCAACTTTCTGGCAACATATTGCCCCGTCTTGTTCTTGCTAGTGTAAAGATGACCGCAAGCAACGGCAACAAATTGCTGAAAGATGTTGCGGAAACCTGTTGCTAGTGTAAAGTCAGCATAAGAGAGATGTGAAGAAATCCTGATTATATATGTTGTAAATTACTTCCTCTAATATGCTGTGTAGTCAATGTTTTGTGAGACCTTGATAGCAAAAAATCGAATGACGGTAAAAAGTCTGGTGGTCTGGTGAGTCTGTCTGCGGTCAAAATCTAAACCGATCAGATAATTTTCTCCAAAAGTGATATTCCGCGGTTATTCTCATCTGGTGACCTTACGATTTTGAAACGGATATTTTGATTTTTGTAGGTACTCATCGTCTTCAAAATTTTCTCGAAAAATGGCTCCAATTTTTTTTATTAAACTTTGTCCTTTGTTAGCCTAGAGAACGGTTAAAGGGATGGGGCAGGTCTAATTTTGGTTGCAATCTCTGATTTTTTGAAAATTGCAAAAGTTCAAAACTGTTTTCGGCGTCTTCGTACAACTACAATATTAAAGATAAAGATTTTTTTCTGATTAAAATCTGTTCTTCGAGGATAGATCTTGAAATAAGGTCGTACAATTTTTCGAAAATATGAATAATTTTCGCCTAACGTTGCGTGAAATAAGTCAATTTTTAAACAATTATTTTATCAAAAAGTCTCCAGATTTGTTATTTAAATTTTCTCCTCGTATTTTTTTTGAAGAAGGCTAAAACATTGGAGCTATTCTCATCTACAGGAACTCTGTATTTTCTAAAGTTGCAAAACGTTTACTTTCATAAGTACCAAATTAAAGATAAAGATATTTGTCGGGTTAGTTTGCGCATGTCTAATATTCATTCAAGATTGTATTTTCTAATATTGCCTATGTTACAAATAAAGGGAGAGTTCAATTGTGCTTTAAGCGTTGTGAAAAGTTAGTCATTCTGCGGATGGTGTAACGGTAAAATTCCACGAGTGTTTATTCGAATGACCAAAGTTCAAAGGACGGCGTGGAGAAAAAAAGTTTGCTGGTTGGCAACACTTCCACTTTGCAAGTTCTTGTGGTAGTACAATATTTCGTTGCCGTTAGAAATAATGTGAGAATGTACGTGGTGTTGCAGCACCACTAGTTCATTATAGTTGTACTCGAAGCAACTGGTTAATTCAAGAATGCAGAAGTCATAGACATCGAATCACACATTATTTAAAAAGTTTCAGAGCTGCAAATTTTGTATCGGCTTAGCTGACTCAGGGCATCAGCTGTTGTCACTACAGTGTCTGTGACCGGGAAGTTCTAGGGTTTTTGACCCTAGCTGGATAGCGAGGTCGAATTCTAGAGTATCCAATTTGACATGGTTTCTGCGAATATCACCAGGCGAATTTCGGAGTGGTAACCAAACAATGGGACCACGGACGGCGCGTGATCTTTCCTTTCTCTTCTTGTCACATCCTCACCTCTTACTTACACACATTCACAATAACATGCACTACACTACCTCGCATATCGGGAGATCAGTTGGAAGCTTCTCCGGCTACTGTGGTGCCCTGTTGGTAGAAGATACCTCCTCTGTAAATTATTACAAACTCGCATTCCGTACCGCCCGGCCACCGTAATGAGATGATCGGACTGCAGAATACATTCGCTGTGCCATCTTTCCGTAATTTCGTCACTCAATAGATAAATATACAATTTTTTTACAGGGCTTTATCGGTTCATAAGTTGGATGAGACGTTAAGGCAATTATGAAGTAATGATGAGCAAACAAATCTCAATTTTAATACGAATTGTAGAACGACTGTTTACCTCTCATGAGTTGATATAAGTGTGCTACAAAAGAGATCTTATTGAACAGTAAACAAAATATTTCATTGATGGTAGCGGCAGCGACAAAGGAGCGGGGCGGAACCGCAGACGCAGCCCCACCACGGTCGATATTCGTCGATCGCACTGTCCAGCGTCCGACGCTCGACCACGCGACATCCACTCCGTCCCCGCGTCGCAGTGACTACGCCCCCCACCCCCTACCCGCTACCCCAGTCGAAAATTTTCCCTTTTTCATTACCCGTCCTTGTCCCCACCCTCCGCGTCGCGGCGGCGTCCGCACCCTTCTGCCGCCGTGGCAACTTTTCGCTTTATTTGACCGAGAACTAAAGTTAATTAAATTATGAATGTTCTCTTCTGTGACGTTCCAAAGAGGAATTTTTCTATACATGGCGTTATGACTGGGGCCAGCGGCGGCCGTCTTCGGGGAAAGAGGAAGGTCCCGACCGCCGAACGGGGTATGCAAACGAAGTCGGTGGCTTAGCGAGCGCTGTGAGAGAAGAAAGGCGCGATGGAGGAGGGTGGGGTTGGTGAGCAGGCGCGAGGAAGGGGATGTTGAAGGGAGGGAAGGGGGAAACATGGCTGTGGGAGGGGATATGAGCGAGGGTGGCGGAGCTGGGCTAGGCTGGGCGGGACGTGGAGAGGGGACGCGAGCCGTGGATGAACCGAACGAGGAAAGGCGGCTAAAGGTGAAGCGATGCTGGGCGAGGCGGAGCGCGAGACGAGGCAAGGGTGAGAGAGATTGGACGAAGCAAAGTGAGGCGAGGCGAGGAGGCACGAGTTGAGGAGAGACGAGATGGGGCGCGATGAATTGAGGCGAGGCGAGACGATGCGAGGCAGGGTGGGGCAGCGATGTTCGAACAGGATGGCGAGGGGCTGGACTGGATAGCGAGAGGTGAGGCAAGAAGGGGCGGGGTCGGGGAGATGCAGTATGGTGGGGTGAAATGTGAGTGGTAGGGCGACGCGGGGAGTGACGGAACAAGACGAAGAGCACCGACGTGAGGTGGGTGTTGACAGGGCGAGGCGAGGAGTAGCAGGGCGAGGCGGGGAGTGGCAGGGCGAGACGAGGAGTGCCAGAGCGAGATAAGATGTGGCAGGGAAAGACGGGGAGTTGCAGGGCGAGGCGAGGAGGATCAGGGAGAGACGGGGAGTGACAGTGCGAGGCGGGGAGTGGCAGTGCGAGGCGAGGAGTGGCAGTGCGAGGCGGGGAGTGGTATTGTGGGCGAGGAGTATTGCGAGTGGTATTGAGGGCGGGGAGTGGTATTGTGGAGTTGCTGGGCGAGGCGAGAAGGGGCAGGGTGAGGCGGGGAGTGGGAGGGCGAGGCGGGGATTGGAAGTGCGAGGCGGAGAGTATTATTACGAGATGAGTGGCAGGGCGAGACGAAGAGTTGCTGGGTGAAACGGGGAGGAGCAGGGCTAGGCAGGGAGTGGCAGGGCGAGGCGGGGAGTGGCAGGGCGAGTGGGAGAGTGACAAGGTGAGTGGGAGAGTGACAAGGGGAGGTGAGGAGAGGCAGGCTGAAGCGGGGCGTGGCAAGGTGAGGAGGGAAGTTGCGGGGAGAGGTGCAAAGCGGCGTGGAGATGCGAGAAGTGAGTCATGAAGTGAGTTGTGGAAGGAAGTGGTGGGGCACGGAGGGAAGAGGCGATGTGAAGAGACGGAGAGCGGCGGGGCGGGGCGTGGCGTGGCGGGGCGGGGCGTGGCGGGGCGTGGCGGGGCGGGGAGGGGATGAGAGGGGAGGGGATGGGAGGGGAGGGGCGGGGAGGGGCGGGATGGGCGGGGATGGGCGGGGAGGGGCGGGGCGGGGCGGGGCGAGGCGAGGCGAGGCGGGGAGAGGCAGGAGACTCGGGGCATACCGGAGCGAGCTTGGAAGTGGCTGGAGTAAGGCGAGACCAGACCCTGTGAGGCCGGGCGGGGGGCACGGTGGGTAAGGAGGGAGGGGTATGGCAGGGCGGCAGCAGCAATGCTTTACGAGCGAGAGGAACCCATGCGTTTCCTGAGTCGATTCCAGGCGAGCGGTTAACCGCGCTCTCCATAACTCAGTAGACGAGCTCCCAGGCGGGCGAGGGGGCGCCCAGCGGTTCCCTTTTGCGACGGCTGGCGCGCGCGCGCACACCTAGGACGTTCGCTCGTCAGAGTAGCCATTCACTTTGACACTTTAGAGCCTAGGCGACGGCACTTACTTGTCTGCCGTTCGCTTTGCGAGAAAAATATAACGGTGCACCACGTGAAAGCCCTACATCATTGAGCAAAAAGAAAAGATCAGAGACAAAGTTGTATATCCTTGTGATAATTTGTCTCGTCAGTTATTCTATTAACGTCGCACAACACCGGTTTCAGATTTATGTCTTCCGATTGATAAGGAATAACTAAAACAACTTGACTGATAATTATGTTTAATAACTATTCATGAAAAAATAACCATTTACAATAATTTTCCAATTAATACGACATAATTCGGAAAAGAATCATAAGTAATTGCCGGATTGAAACATTGGTAGTTATTGATAAATCCACGAGTCGCTTTGCGAGCTGTATGTCAATGTAGAGGTGGTGTTTTAAAATGAATATTTAATACTATTAAAAACTTAAACTCAAGTTAATATATAAAATAAATGAGAGAAGAAAAGATAGATATTGTGAATTTAGCATACTTTTATGGTAAAATGTCCTAATATTTTTGCCTCCTGTAATAATATTTGTATATCTTTTTTCGCAGTTTTTGCGTGTTATACCTTTTTTATTACACGCAAGATTATAAAAAACTACAAAACATTAGCCAATTAAATCAACAATTATTAAAGTTACAATTACCATTAATAGCCTTTCAAAATGTTTGAAATATATTCATTTAATGTTTATGATTATCTCAACAGAACAGTTGCAACTGTTTTCAAACACTTGCCCTATTGTTTTTACACCATTTATGGGTAATGAATTGTTTGTTTTCCTCTTCTATTTATACCTTTTAAGTTTCACCGAAGCTCTTCATAAGGCTTTGATATTTCTATTATTTTTTTTGTTTTCACAGAACAACGCAATATGCACAGAGTGAATATATTTGACTAATGAGACTAATAAAAGGCAAATAGGTGCACATGCGTGTATTTCATTGACGGAAAAAAGAATATTTTTTTATGATAGACAGCAGATATTGGTTGCAGTTAAAATAAATTCTTTTTTAAACATTGAGCACTCAGTTTTCCGTGCTATCTCCTATCAGTACCTGGCTTATGCCGGAGCAGTACCCTAACAAATGAACCACTGACCGCGAGCAATCTTCCCTTCTTCACACTTGTCCCCGACTCTCCCTTTACATACATACATACATACACACACACATAGATACACGCGTACTTCATTACTATACACAACGGAAGGCTATTTGGAAGCTTAAACCTGTAACATTGTTTCTGATAAATTTCATTAGCAACAAAACTCCACGCATGTTCCTGATTTTTTTGTTTTAACGATAGTATCGATATTAGACACACTAACAACATTCACAGATTTCATTTTTGTATTACAATGACAGTAGATTAGCAATAAATGTCACAAAGTAACAATGATTAGAAAAGATAAACAATTATTCTTATTTCACTAACATTTAAGAGTTATAATCGACACAAATTACTTCTGAAAATCACTGACATCGACATCACAAGCACAAAGGTATATAAAGATACATAATCATCGGTTCTGATAATTGACGTAAGCTTATATTAGTCTCAAGTATTTTGAATTATTTGCATTCACATATTAATTAGTATATATTAAAAATACAATGTAAAAATTTAGTTTGTTCTAACAAATAAGAAAATTGAAATAAGATTTTCATTTAATATATTGTCATCATTAAGTGTGTTTATGTCGGTACCTACTGTAGGAGAAAACCCCAAACAACTCTTGGCAATGACTAAAGCTGGGTACCGGTCTATGTACAATGTGCTGCTACCTGGGAAGGCTGTTTGTTACCTTCCGTACATCTTCGTGAAAGGCGGGCAGTGGAGAGCGGGAGGCGGGAGATGTATGGTGGCGACCGTTTTCCTCTGTGATTGGTTGACTAACACCATTGAAATATACCCTTCGCCACCCTCAACGTCTCTCCGCTCGCAATCAACGGTTTGTCATCGCGTATGCTTACACATTGTTCTCTCAGGTAGCAACCAGGTGTTAACATCCAGGTTCATGGTACATGTGCGTATCATTTGTCTGATTTGCAGTTAATACAAGAAAACTGAAATGCAATTATTACTGTCCGGTAAAATGAATAAAACTCAGGTAAAATAAATAAGCCCTTTTCGGACTAATTTAATTAAATTAGGAAGGAAATGGTTCACTTGTCTTGATCATAAGAAGGTTTCGAGAATCTGACCTGTCTTTATTTTATACCCCAACACCAGGAAAATATCGCATGATTTCCAAGTACAAGAACCCATCTCAGCGAGTGTAATTCTTAAAATACTTATAGTTAATATTAAATCGTTTATTTCCTCATATGTGTTACTTTTTACATTATTTAAGCCAATAGTTTCTCTTAAAAAATCTGAATAAAATGGACTTAAGAAAAAGTATAAAATAATAAATATATAGAGAATAATCTTATTGTGATATGCAAATTACATAGTAAAAAATTGATGGATAATATAAGGATACTTCTTTCTTTTACACAATTTATGTCGTGAGTAGTAGTAGTATGAAGTGAACATCGCCCTTGTCTCCAACCTAATGTGTGTCGCGAGGAGGCTCGACCTATCGTGGGTTAAAAGACGTAAAATGGCAATAGTTTAAAAAATAAAAAATAAAAAAATAAAATAAAAAAATATAAAATAAAAAAAAATAAAATAAAAAAATATAAAATAAAAAAAATATAGAAACCACAATATGTATTAGTCATAGTAGATAGATTAGTCATCGGGAATTCCAACCATTCCCACACGACTGCTCCGTCACGAAACAGCCCGCGACGTCCGAGGGATTGGGCTCATCTCCTTGCGTCAGCGGAAGTGACACGTGGATCCCTGCGAAGGCTGCATGAGGGTGGAGAGCATCGGAGGCAGTTTCCCTCGTATCTGCCATCTTTTTATTGCGCGCAATTACCGGGGCGCATTCCAGAAATGATAAAGGTAGTGTACAAGGTTCTGCCGTATCGTCGAACAAGGTAACGGCTCGGTAACCCTACGCCATCTCATTCAATTCCGGTAACGGCTTAAAATACTTATAGTTAATATTAAATCGTTTATTTCCTCATATGTGTTACTTTTTACATTATTTAAGCCAATAGTTTCTCTTAAAAAATCTGAATAAAATGGACTTAAGAAAAAGTATAAAATAATAAATATATAGAGAATAATCTTATTGTGATATGCAAATTACATAGTAAAAAATTGATGGATAATATAAGGATACTTCTTTCTTTTACACAATTTATGTCGTGAGTAGTAGTAGTATGAAGTGAACATCGCCCTTGTCTCCAACCTAATGTGTGTCGCGAGGAGGCTCGACCTATCGTGGGTTAAAAGACGTAAAATGGCAATAGTTTAAAAAATAAAAAATAAAAAAATAAAATAAAAAAATATAAAATAAAAAAAAATAAAATAAAAAAATATAAAATAAAAAAAATAAAATAAAAAAATATAAAATAAAAAAAATAAAATAAAAAAATATAAAATAAAAAAATAATAGAAACCACAATATGTATTAGTCATAGTAGATAGATTAGTCATCGGGAATTCCAACCATTCCCACACGACTGCTCCGTCACGAAACAGCCCGCGACGTCCGAGGGATTGGGCTCATCTCCTTGCGTCAGCGGAAGTGACACGTGGATCCCTGCGAAGGCTGCATGAGGGTGGAGAGCATCGGAGGCAGTTTCCCTCGTATCTGCCATCTTTTTATTGCGCGCAATTACCGGGGCGCATTCCAGAAATGATAAAAGTTACAACTGCCGCGTCGAACGGTAACGGCGAACTACGCCATCTCATTCAATTCCGGTAACGGCGCCACATTCGAGCTGACGAGGCGACGCGGCGCGGCGCGGCGTGGCGCGATGTCGGGGAGGATGGGCGGCCCCATCAAGACGGTTTTCCTCTAGATTTAGGGGATTCTTTTTTCTGAAAGGGAGCGGATCCCAACTATTTTGTCACGGAGTTTTAGAAAAAACAACACTTTCTTCCGAGAAATCCTAAGTCTTCTCTTGATTCTTTTACCAACAGCAGTGCTGTTATAATAAGAAAATACTCGTAACTATGTTGAATAAATGGGCGTTCAAGTTATAGTAATTGTGTTAGTAACAAAGGTGACTCCCATTATTTCATACAAATATTGTGATGGCAACGGTACGTGTTTACTTGTATGACTAAGATATTTAATTCAATTCATTATTAATAATAAAACGAGGAAGATTTTTTTCAAAGACCATTTCAAGATTAAAAAAAGCTATCATAGAATCTTAGAATTTCATTAATCTTATTGCGGAATGAGTCTTTCTTGTGATATGTCTCGTTCTTGTCTGTAGTTTCCCATATTAGAATTGTATCAGGCTAGAGTACGTGATATAGAATCTTGAACTATAGCGATTACCATTCATTTATTTTTTACTTTTCACTTCGGGTCGCAATAACGAATAAAAACGATGCATAAATGCGGGTACATTATAAACAATAAATACCGTATGTGTATTTTGCTATTAATTAACGTGATTGAATAAATGTACCGTTACTAACTAGGGAGAACTAAAGATATTTTGACATATGCCCTTGAAGTGCTATGTTAGTAAAACTCTCCCTACTTAAAAAGCAACAAAAAACGTAAAAGCCAAATGAAGTGGTTGATTAACATTTTTAAGGACAAATCTGTCGCTTATTCTTTCAGAATATTGAAATATAGATTAATTTGTCTCATACAACGGTCGGTTTAAATTGAAATTCCATTTGAAAAGGGTATTTGTTAAATAAAAACATCTATTGGATGTTTTTAAGAACTATTGCAATAAACTATGACAAATATGTGAACATATAAAGCAACCTTTCTTAGGAAAAATTCATTTTATTGCACGTGTGAAAAAGTCTGATTGAAAGGAAGTGACAAAATAACAGAATTAATCACTTAGATACCTTCATTACAGTATATAATATCAACAACACATTTAATGAAAAGTATATGATTCCGATCTCTCTCCATGAATTATCTCGTATTTGTCGAACGCTCATCGGGAAGTGAGCAAAAAATTCCTTAATTAAGCATTTTTTGTTTATTCACATTTTAATTTCTAAAAATTTCACAGCGGTCACAGCAAATGCGCTATATCTAACGAATGCCAATTATAAAAGGTGACTGTCGATTATTTTACATATACGTACACTGTAACAAATTAGTGGGTTTCATTTATTAAAATCAACCAAACTAATTTCTGGTAACAGATGAACGCATCCGTGGAGTTAGCGCCTCCAATACGATACAAATTTCCGAAAATTATAACTTTCTAATACAAGTAAATGTGCGCCTTAAGAACAATGTATTACCGTTCGATTTTGTGTAAAAATGAAAATGTCAATAAAATCACATCTACATTAAAACCCTTTGAACAATATTAAATATTTGTCTTTTATTAAAAATAACCCTCTTGCCCATTCTTATATAAATGCGACCCTCTTTAACCCTTGTTTCACGTCACCAATACTCTCCGCGCGGTGCCACGAGGCTGTTGGGCAGAGCTGGAACAAGTGCCGTGCGGGATCCGCGCACGCGGTGGTGTTTGGCCGCGTTGGCATGAGTGCGATTACCTGCCACCCGCCCGCCCCTACCCCGCCCCGCCCCCGCCCCGGCCCCGCTTCCGCCATTAGCCATGTATGCCCAAGCCGCT
This sequence comes from Teleogryllus occipitalis, assembly GCA_011170035.1. NCBI lineage: Eukaryota > Metazoa > Arthropoda > Insecta > Orthoptera > Gryllidae > Teleogryllus > Teleogryllus occipitalis. The sequence continues at coordinate 156,541 of BLKR01000989.1, forward strand.
CCCTAAAATATTGAATCAACTCTATTATGCTCCCTAATTAGGCGGCTAATTTTGCGGATGGGAGCGCTAGGCGCCGGGACACCCCAGGAACAACACACGGGTGCCGCGCGTCGGGTCGCGCAGCACGGCTACGGCCGACTCGCCCAGCGTCCACCGCTCGCCTCTGGCTTCGCACTCCGCTCGATTTGCGAGCGGCCTCTCCCTTTGTTATCCACTCGTCATGCGATGGGTCAACCCACCCTCAACACTCGCCGTCACTCACCGTTCTGGCGCCCATTGCCTTGCCAGTGCTACATTCCGTCACGCATCCGCCACGCTCAAAGTGTATTCTTTCACGCTTACATCACCCTCGCCATGTTCTCATCTGCCCGTCTCTTGTTTGTAAATCCGTTTGCTTGGTGCTCGATTTGCGAGCTGCCTTCTCTCGCTGTGCTGTTCATCTCCCTCTGTTATTCACTCGCATGCGATGGGTCAACCCACCCTCGACACTCGCCGTCACTCACCGTTCTGGCGCCCATTGCCTTGCCGGTGCTACATTCCGTCACGCATCCGCCACGCTCAAAGTGTATTCTTTCACGCTTACATCACCCTCGCCATGTTCTCATCTGCCCGTCTCTTGTTCGTCAATCCGTTTGCTTGGTGCTCGATTTGCGAGCTGCCTTCTCTCGCTGTGCTGTTCATCTCCCTCTGTTATTCACTCGCATGCGATGGGTCAACCCACCCTCGACACTCGCCGTCACTCACCGTTCTGGCGCCCATTGCCTTGCCGGTGCTACATTCCGTCACGCATCCGCCACGCTCAAAGTGTATTCTTTCACGCTTACATCACCCTCGCCATGTTCTCATCTGCCCGTCTCTTGTTTGTCAATCCGTTTGCTTGGTGCTCGATTTGCGAGCTGCCTTCTCTCGCTGTGCTGTTCCTCTCCCTCTGTTATTCACTCGCATGCGATGGGTCAACCCACCCTCGACACTCGCCGTCACTCACCGTTCTGGCGCCCATTGCCTTGCCGGTGCTACATTCCGTCACGCATCCGCCACGCTCAAAGTGTATTCTTTCACGCTTACATCACCCTCGCCATGTTCTCATCTGCCCGTCTCTTGTTTGTCAATCCGTTTGCTTGTGCTCGATTTGCGAGCTGTTATTCACTCGCATGCGATCACGACACTCGCCGTCACTCACCGTTCTGGCGCCCATTGCCTTCCCACGCCTCAAAATGCACACTTTCTCAGCTTCTCGATCACGAGCCCTTCTCTCGCTGTGCTGTTCCTCTCCCTCTGTTATTCACTCGCATGCGATGGGTCAACCCACCCTCGACACTCGCCGTCACTCACCGTTCTGGCGCCCATTGCCTTGCCGGTGCTACATTCCGTCACGCATCCGCCACGCTCAAAGTGTATTCTTTCACGCTTACATCACCCTCGCCATGTTCTCATCTGCCCGTCTCTTGTTTGTCAATCCGTTTGCTTGGTGCTCGATTTGCGAGCTGCCTTCTCTCGCTGTGCTGTTCCTCTCCCTCTGTTATTCACTCGCATGCGATGGGTCAACCCACCCTCGACACTCGCCGTCACTCACCGTTCTGGCGCCCATTGCCTTGCCGGTGCTACATTCCGTCACGCATCCGCCACGCTCAAAGTGTATTCTTTCACGCTTACATCACCCTCGCCATGTTCTCATCTGCCCGTCTCTTGTTCGTCAATCCGTTTGCTTGGTGCTCGATTTGCGAGCTGCCTTCTCTCGCTGTGCTGTTCATCTCCCTCTGTTATTCACTCGCATGCGATGGGTCAACCCACCCTCGACACTCGCCGTCACTCACCGTTCTGGCGCCCATTGCCTTGCCGGTGCTACATTCCGTCACGCATCCGCCACGCTCAAAGTGTATTCTTTCACGCTTACATCACCCTCGCCATGTTCTCATCTGCCCGTCTCTTGTTTGTCAATCCGTTTGCTTGGTGCTCGATTTGCGAGCTGCCTTCTCTCGCTGTGCTGTTCATCTCCCTCTGTTATTCACTCGCATGCAATGGGTCATCTCACCATTGACACTCCCCCACCCCCCACGCTCACCGTTCTGTTGCCCCTTGACAGTGTTACACTCCGTCACGCATCCGCCAATCTTCCCACGCTCAAAATGCACACTTTCAGCTTCTCATCACCCTCTCGATGTTCGCAACTGCCCGTCTCTTGATTTTCACGTCCTTCGCTGACTGATCAATTTGTGCGCGGCCATCTCCCGCTCTCTTGTTTCTTTCATCTTGATACCACTCGCCATTTAGTGGTTCATCTCCCCTTGACACTTCTCGACCCTCGTCCTCCTATCGACCCTTACCGGTGATACTCACCGTATCCGACACGCTTTCCACGCTCAAAATGCACACTTTCACGCTCCCACCACTCTCGTGATGTTGGCTTCTGCCAGTCTGTTGCTTGTCACGTCCTTCGCCGTGCAAAAACTCCCTAATAATGACGAATGCAACTACGCATGCGGAGAAAATCGATTGTGCTGTCGATTGTAGTGCTAAATTTGTGCTCAGCTTTTTTTTTCCACAGTTTTGTTCCTCTCCGCTTAGCACGCAGCACACCATACGTTTGCCCGATTCCTGAACCACTCTTGCATCTCGCACACACCACGCTCAGTCACGCGCACACCACTCCCTTTCAGGCTCACGACTCTCCCCCACTATGTTCCTCCACGCTCGCATCACAATCCGAACGCTTGCATAACTTTCCTACGCTTGCATCACCTTCTCCACGCTCGTATCATCATCCCTACATTGTCATTCTCCCCACGCTGGCATTGCTCTCTCCAAGTTTGCATATCCCTCCTCACGTTTGCATCCCCTTCCTCACACTCACATTACCCTCCTCATGCTTGCATCACTCTCCTCATGCCTGCATCACCCTTCCCACTTCACATTACCCTGCTCACAACACTATCTCCACACTCGCATCACATTCCCCATACCAGCGTTTTTCTCCTTGGGGTGGAAAAATTATTCCGATGTTTGCATCACTCTCCTACATTCGCATCAATTTGCCTATTCGCATCACTTTCTTCTTCGCAGATGCACAAAATTGATGCGATACTCGAACTGCGCATGAGCAGAAGATTGCATGCGCATGCTGTCGATTGCTGTAACGTTTCGCCGTGCCAAAACTCCCTGTAGTGTCGTGATTGTGTCATTTTCATGACCGCGTCAGACGCCTCACCATGGTCGTGGGCGCGGCGGGCTGGCGCCGGGAGGCGTGGTAAGAGAAGATGCCCAAGTGAGGAAGGATTTGGGAAGGTGGTCAGTTATCGCAAGGTCACAACTCTATGCAATGTCAACGTTCGTAAAATTTTGTGGAGTCAAGCCCTTCACAAAGACTGAAGTAGAATTTTCCTTTGAATTATCAATATAATAAAAAAATATATTATTTCGCGTTATCGATAAATTCGCGATATCAAGTTTCGATTTAACAAGACTTCATTACATTATAATTCTTCACACTGCTGCAGGGGAGGAAACATTCCATTATTCGATGTTCGTATTATCGAGATTTGGCTGTATTAAAAGTGTAAATGCTTAGTCATCATGAAGCTAACTTATTTTCCTTTCATTAATTTAGCACAGGAACATCTTATTTCGTCTGGGAAACATATTCGATTGTATCTGTTGTTAAGAATGAGTGGTGTTTCCGAGGAAATGCGTAATGTTAACAGCAGCGTATTTATAAATTGTAGTGATTAACCATCAATATGCAGTGTAACAGCCGTTTTCCGATAAGCACAGACACCACTTTCAGAATGTGAATGTTGTTCAGTTGTATACACGAGTGTTTCTAATCTGCGAACACAAAATACAACTCCTCACGTTAGAGAAATGCAGTGATGGATGTTTTCCCCAGATATTTGTTCACTTCTCATATTAGATAACGTTACGATTTGATATTATTATTCTCTTCTCATATTAGATAACGTAGTCAAGGGAAAGAAATCTCTAAAGATAACGCATGTATTTGTAACAAAATCGGGAATAAGGCACAAATTCCCATCCGACTTGTAACTATTTCTACAAACGTTAAATGTGCAACGTTTCAACTTCCTGGAAGCGTCTGTAAAAGAAATGTATTGCGCGTCTCGACGCTTTTATGTAGAATTTCCTATGCACAAATTGAAAGTTTCTGTCGCTGAGGCAAGTCTGGTTCCCCCTTGCGAGATCCAAAAGGAAAGAATGAAGGGCTGGAATCAAGATCTTAGAGAACAAATTGAAAAGGAAGGAAAATCAATAAACCAGTGGACTGTGGAAGTAAAAGAAAGTTGGAAAAGAAGAGCGCAAAATACAAGGAAGGGCAAAAGGGCGAGGAGGAGCTGTCTGCTGAGAAGAAGACTCGCCCGCCCAGCAGTCTCGTTTGCGTGACGAAGCGAGAACACGCGCTCAAATCAGGAATAAGGCACCTCAGCCGTATCGCGGCGAGAAGTTTAAAAACTCGAGTGTCGTTGGTTCGATTCTCACGAAGCGAGTAATTTTTCCACCTGACGTATCCTTCTATCAGTTGTCGATACAATATCCATATTTCCATCTGATCATACTACAGAAAAGTCTCGGGTAATAAGCAACAGTATAATTTTTTGTATTGTTGAGTTCATGTGGACACAATTTTATTTTATTTCTTTCAAATGTTAAGAAGATTTATTTAATAAACAAGTTCTCCTTTTTGTCATGATACCAGTGAAACTTTAGCAGGTGTCTCAGGAAACAGAAAAAGATATATATTTTTACCACATTTCTTATAAAAAATTGTCTTAATTTGTTTTGTGATGAGAAAAAACATGACAGCCATGAGTGATGAAAATAAACATGTCAAAGAATCTTGTTGAAAACTTTATTCACAATATTCTCATTTGTAAACAAATTCGTTATTAACTTTTAATAATCATTTTTATTTTAAAATTTTCTCGCGCTCATTAATGAAAAACTGTCTCAAAATAACTGATTGTACAGAAAAGGAGTAGAATATCATATATAGATGTTTCTTCACTGAGGGAATGATTTACTTTTCCCTTCCCGTAATATTTTTATTGTAGTTATTGTGTTTTATGAAATACATTTTTCATGAAGTTTGTAATGTTTTCGGCCCCCTAATAGTTTAGTAGAAATAATTAATATTATAAGAGAGTATAACCTCTTTTCATAAGGGAATCAAGATAAATTTTACTTATAAAGATGGTTTTAGAAGTAGGGTTTTGAAGTTACCAAAAAACACACATGACGTGTTTGAAGCAGCTTGAAGATGAGTTTCGCAGAACCTAGCTGAAATATGAGAACATTTGCAATATCATTAATTTAATTTTAAGTATTCTTTGAAAATATGAGAAAGTATGTGTTAATTTGTAGCACCACTTGTTTAATTTTAATCTCTCTCGAATTTTTTTTCATATACTACGCTCAAGGTTCGACGCGGCAGTTGACTCTAGCATGATTCAAAAACATTTTTATTATAAACTTGCATTGCATATATTTTTTAACATTAGAAAATACTACAATTTTACACTAAGTTTGCGTAAAAGTCCATAAATACGTTAACAATAAACATAGAAAATGCATTATACACTTAAACTTAGAGAGACAACGATTTGCTAAAATCAATGATGCAACAACACAGCCCTAATTATAGCGTGTATATTCTGTATAATTTATGTTGTTAGCGTATACTACCATATTCGTGCATCGTGCATCACTCGTGACGCATCTTGTGCCTGGAAAACAACCCCTCGCGCTTGTCTTACCATTTGTAAAAGGACGCTCTGCCCACAGCGCTGCATGAAGTGCAGATGAAATGGCGACGTGTGTGTGTTTGTGTGTTGTATGTGTGTGCGTCTGTGTGTGGGCTGAACCAGGCTCGACCTCCGGGCGCAAGGGGCGGGGAGGGAGCGAGTGGCGGGCGATGCGCGCTCGCGGGCGTCAAGGGCCCTCCACGTCCCCGCTCCCACCCCGCCCCCGCCCCCGCCCCCGCCCGACCCCCGTCCGCCCAGCGCAGTGCGTGTCCTCTGCCAGACCCGACGTTCCCGGGGAATTCTGCGGGCGCGAGCAGCCCGGGGGAGAAGCAAACAATCCGGGCGATGGATGGAAGGCCACGCCTGGGAGAGGGCCCATATTACCAGTGCTGCCACATTCGATGATTTTTCCCTAAAGCAGAAAGAAATTTCGTAATATGGCGGCATTCTTACTGGTTTTGATTTTCAGACATATTATCTCTTTTCAAGCGTGATCCGTTGTTGTAAATCCATATGAAGATAGTAACAGTGTCCCCGAAAGCTTATTCTTGGATAAGTTTAATAAATATTAAAACACGTGATTCTGTGGTTTGATTATTCTTTTACCCTTATTTGAGTACATTTTCCGCTGAAAATGTTGAAAGATGTAAATGAATGTTTTCTAGATAACTCAATTCCCTTCTTTGTTACTTTCTCATATAATAGGGTGGGAATAGTCTGTGGGAAAGATAGGTCAAACTGGGTGAGCTAATTTGGTCATTATTTTTCCTTCGATATCTTGTGTATTGAGGTATCTGTTAAATACACCTGAGTCCCCCACTGGTCTAATAAGTTTTGAATTGATCCCTTAAATGTGGAATGGCTTGAGAAGAGATGTTGCAGGTGATTCTAGGCTGGTAGTTTTTGGGGAAGCAATCACTCGCTGAATGAACTTAATAACATTTAATTACAGGATCCTGAAAGTCTGATTGTTTACAAAATGTACTAAGTCCCCTACATACACTAAAATACACAGTTCTTCAACGCACTTCATAATATTCGTTCTTTATTTAACGCGCTTCGCAATCTGGCCACACTTGAGCACCCTTTTCTTACAACTTTAACGACGATTCATCAGTACATTTACAACTTGCCAAAACATTTATACCACATACGTCTCCCTTTTTCGACATATAGTAACGTCTTTCAGCTGCGTACACGTTTTGTGGTGTAACTTTCCACTTATATCTAATAGTGGGTACCTGACTAGGCCAGAATTCCGCCACCACATAATACATAGAGAAACACGTATCATGTCTTTGGGTCTGATAACAACCCACAAAAACAAAAAAAAACAAAATATAATGTCACGATGGTTTTTGCGATTTAAAAACTGGAGGGTGGTAGAGCAATTCTAGCTTCACATTTGGGTTCAGCACGATGAAATACACAGAAAAATTTGTAAAGTTTTTGGGCCTGACAACTTGTTTTGTGTGTGCTGTGTTATTATTCTTCGACAATTGAATATCCTTCGCAGCGAGAAACAAAACAAAAATGAAGAGGGATGATCGATGGAGAAAACATGATGGAAATTTGGATGTCGTTTGATCTCATTGCTTATAATCATTTTTATATCTTTAAATTGTGTAGTGGCAAAACCTGGACGCCTTGAAAAAGAGCAAAATTAAAGATTTTTACCTCAGTTTTGGCACCTTCCCTAAGGCCAAGTGCTGAGTGAAATTCATTTTTAATAGACATTTCCACTTTTTCGTTTTCCACGTTCCGTTCTTGTAATGAAAATATCAAGCACTGCGGTCTTCCAATTTGAAAAGTTATACTTCTTACACAGAGGTGGAATGCGAGAGAAAAAGAGAAGCATATGTTTGTGGAAGTGTGCACGCACTGCTGCGTATTCCCATAAAAAGAACATAATTCATCTTGTGCTATCATGTTCATCATTTCGGACATTTAAATATTTCATGACACAAACAGGTTCATTTTAAGGGTCGTATTACAGACGTCTCGAAATGATTTTTTTTTCGCGTAACATAACATTCGCTCATGATTGCTTTACGTTCCAACTTAAGAGTATTCCCGGAAATGAAATAGGTTCTCAAACAATTTACCTCTGAAAGATTGTGTTTAAGGGTGATACGCTGCGGTGTAAACGAAAAGTAAAATGACATGATTATTACAAAAGTACGAGCATCTATAGGTTTCAATGTAGCTAGAGAAGGACCTAAGTTGCTTAAAATCGACTAATTAAGAGTAGAACGATAGGAATAACACGATCTAATCGATAGACTAATATTGTGTGAAGTATAATTCTAATTGTGCAATTTATAAGGATACGGGTCCAACATTGAGGCTGTAATTCCTCGTCACAAGTTGACGAGCACTTACCGATGTTACTTTCCATTACCTATTTGAACATAAAAATCGAATATAGTCGTCCGCCGCTGTCTTACACACGCAAGAAGATAGGCAACTCGAGAATACGACGCACAGTCCTCGCGGGGTTACACGGCCATCTCCATCCGTTTACTCAATCGACCTGTAGCGCTCGATCGGCGAGTTCATAGTCATAGCCCCGGGCGAATTCCCGCGGGTTCTTTCGCGTTCACCCCCCGTTCCATCTCATCCCATCCCTCCATTCCCTATCCCCGCCCTAAACGCCTTTTCCCCTGCTCTTGGAGCCTTCTTGGCTCCCGACGGAGGCAAACTTTAATTCGCCAGCGCCCTCGCCCCCCCCCCCTCTTTTCGTATGAGGACTCGCGCGCCTCCTGCATATTTGAAGGCTGTTAATAATGGAGCGGATGAAATTACACAGCTGCGGAGAAAGCGGTTTTAAAAACGCGCCTGGGGCTGCTGCGTCTTTGAAAACGCCACGCACCGCCGCGCGCCCCTCGGCCGACTGGTCGGTCGGGGGTAGGTCACGCGCATGCGCAAGGTGTCCTGTGTTGCGGGGGCGGCGCTAGTGTCCTGTGTTGTTTACATCGCCGTTTCACATCAACCGACTTCGGTTTGTGTTTGAATGCTTCAAGAATTGGTTGTTTTTCTCCTTAGACTGTGCAGCTCATTTTGACAGTTGATTTTGATCCGCGCATTTGCAATATTCACGGAATACTTTCGTCTTTTGCAGGGTATTGAAGTTATCCGTTAAAAATTATCCAGGGCAATTTGCCCTGAGGAAGGTCGCAGAATGGCGGCCGAAAGGTTGGCACCTTCGCCTAGAACGAGCGTCTCCCACACAACCAAGTAAGTTACAGACTCTCACTGGAGTTATCCTTTTGCTCAGTTGTGAGCACAATATCATAGGATAGAGAAAAATGTATGTTGTGTTGGTTCTTACCATGCTGCAAAAATTACAGTTTCATCCGTCTCGAATAGATTTCATCCATACACTTATTATGGCCCTCACTACCTATTTTCGACCACAAGTGAAATGATTGTTGGATGGGTGAAAACGACATAATTTAAATTGTGATGTATCACTGGTGATATGAGAGTCTTGGGAAGTAGGGAAACTCCGGGAAAACCTTCCGCGAACCCGCTTTGCCCTCCAGAAACTACACTTGACTCGCTCGGTATTTGAACCCCGGAACCTACAGGTAGAATATAAGCGATCTCTTCTTCACACCGCGAATCCCTTCCACTGGAAAAGCTAGAAGGAAATCTCTCAGCCGGTTTTACAATTCTCATCAATGCTGTATTGTAGCCGGTGAAAAAATCGCCACCGACCGCAGTCACACCTAAGACCTCTCGATCTACGAAGGTAGTAAAGGGATTGAAACTTCTACCAACAGTAGTGCATAGATTGATGAAGTATCTTCAATAGATTTAGGTTTGAGGCAAACGTTCTTAGTCACAAATAAGTGAAGGCAAGTAATTCGAAATACTTGACCCCAATATCAACTTACGTCAGATATCAGAACCGGAGATTACGTCTCATTCTATTCCTTTGTGCCCGTGACGTCGACAGTGTAATGTGATCAATGATTTGTAGAAGAGATTTGTGTTGAATGAAACTCTTGTTAATTTATTAATCTTGTTAGTTAATTAAATTGTTAGTAAATTCAGGTTAATTGTTGGTCATGTTGAATAATTGTTATTTTCTGACATTTCATGGTTAAGTATTGTCATAGTGACCCAAAAATAAATTGAGTGAAAGAAGAGCCACCATTTTAATACAACCTTTTAACCATCAACATCATGTTCTTTATTTAAATTCTTAATAATAAAATCAGCTGATATTTACTACTGTAGGAAAAAAATTCTCAGTTAAATTTTGTATTTTATTCCGTAGCATTGAGTAAATTAATACCGCTAAGTAACTAATTTTACAACATCAATACATGTGTGTGCTTACATTGACCCATTGTGCAGCTTAGATGGTTCAGGGCTTCAATTGGTGTCATTACAGGACTTTCCTAGGGTTCGAGTCCCGACGGTGGCAGGATTATTGACCCTAGTTAGATAACCAGGCCGAATTCAGCCCCCGTCTGGAGGAGAATTCTAGCGACTGGCTACTCTATTCGGCAGTTTTCTGTGGTTTCTCCGATCAACACCAGGCGACTGCCTTGAGCAGTACCCTAACAAACAGGTCACGGACCACACACGATCTTTCCTTCCTTTTCATTGTCGTTTCCTTTCACCTTACTTACACACAATTACACTTATAGGCACTCCACCACCACCATGCCGGGAGGCCAGTCGGAGGCATAGGGCTTGTCCCGGGGGATCGGTGCCCCGCTGGTGGGAGATACCTGGGTGAGGAAAACCACGCAAACTGACGGATACTTCAGTGCCGATCTCGCCATCTAGCAAGGGAAGACCATCGCCAACTCCAGCGCAGAAAACATGCACTACTCTTACGTGATTAATGACCTTAGGTCGGAATCACTAATCATCAGTTAGTCACATTGACATATTGCATCTACGAATGGGAATGTTGGTGGTGTCGGCGGTTGCAGGATTTGGCGGCAACGGAAGCAATGGGGGAGAGTCGACTGGTGGGTGGAACGGCGGCGAGGGTACACCGGAAAGTCGTTAGAGAGCATTGCCTGTGAAATCGATTGCCGTAAAAAAGAAGAAGATTTATTACTATTCAAAAACTCCTCACGCCGTCAAGTTTATTATCCTGCCGTAAATGTTGGACCAATAGAGAAGAGGAAGTGGCTGCTATGACGACAGCTTCTCCAAGTCGCTCGTTGTCTTCTTAGAAGCTTTCATGAGAGTTTTGCACTCAATTCACGATTAACTGATTAGATCTACGCTAATTAGTTCTCTTAAATGGTAGATTTTGAAATATTAAATGTTTAATGATTCTTCTTATAAACGTAATAGCATGCATTTTATCAAAACATTTTTATCACAATATTTGTTTGCTGTTTTTTTTCGTATGTGATAATGCTAATAAAACAAAAAACTCGTCATACAATGTAGCCATTCTTTTAGAAATAAATGTGTTACTCCCAGTAGAATTAAGTTCGATATTTTATTTTCAGTAATATTTGTAGATTTTTCTGAATGGCAATCAAAACGTATTATTAAATAATTGGCAATCCTTGGTAAATTCATTATTAAAGGCATTTTTAATAATTCTTTGGCCTGGTAACATGGCAATAGTACCCTCTTTTGTAGTCTGCAATGGGAAGGACATTATTCACACTTATCCAATTTTGATGTTCGTTAATGGTGTTGCTAGATAGCAGTACACACTTCTTCGATGCTTATTTCGTCGAGAAAAGTTTGCTGATGGTACCCAAAGAATTCCCAGGGGTTCTTTTAGTTGTTGAGATCGTACTCGCGCGACTTGACGAATATCACTAAAGTATTTTTGGTCATTAATAAATAATATTATCAGATAAAGTGGGTACAATTCTATTTGTACAATTTCTTGGCATTGTTCTCCTTAAATTAATATGAAGTGTGTATTAACTTTTTTATTCAACCTGTATTATCGTCTCATTTCTAGAATTGACTTTTTGGATCCACTTGGTTGTTTTGGGAAAAAAATTTGCTGATCACTTTTATTTTGTTAACATTAAAATTCCCTGATTTTTATTAATTATATTTTGGGTTAATTACATTTGTTGAACTGTTATTGTATTTGGTTCCACGTATTCGTCGTAATTACTTTGCTCCTTTACATGAGCTCTCTTATTTTGTTTTTTTCAAATAATATCCTAGAATTGGAATTTACCTGACTCCCTGGAAATGACACCTACTGTTCTGAAATATACCGAAAAAAGAAAACAAAAGGAAAAACACTTCATCCGTTTCAATGCATCCCTTCTTTTATTCAATGCACAAAAGCGACATAAACACCGCAAGTAAATTCTAAAACGCAGTGTTATCCATGTTCCAAACGCACACGGCCACAACATTTCTCACAATTTTTTTCCTCCGTTTCGTAAAAGAACAATTCCCTACGTCTCTCTAACGAGGTTCACAAACAAACATCACAGTTGTTTGGAACGCTATTATCCGTAAACACTTCACCGCGAAAAGTACTCGTAGAGAGAGCGAGCGCGCGCAAGTCAGAGAGATAGAAAGAGAGAGAGAGAGAGAGAGAGAGAGAGGGAGAAAGAGAGACAGGGAGGAAAGAGATGGATAAAAGCGTGGAGTGGGCGAAAGCCGATGAAGTCGTCAGCAAAACTCTCGCGGCGGCGATGCAGAATGAATATCAAGAAGACATTTGCCGAGCGAGGCGCACAACATCGACGCGTGCGCGGGCTAGCGGCGGGCAGCGGCGACGGAGGCTCTGCGCAGTGGGCACACCCCTCGCCAAAACTGGCTGAGAGAGCTCTGGGCCAGAACTGTTGTCACAGCTGGATCTCGGACAGGGAGGTCCAAGGGTTCGACTCCCGGCGGTAGCGGATTTCTTTAAACAATTTTCTCCATTTTGTCGAGAAAATTTTGCTGATGGTACCCAAAGAATTCCCAGGGGTTTTTTTAGTTGTTGAGATCGTACTCGCGCGACTTGACGAATATCACTAAAGTATTTTTGGTCATTAACTCATTAATAAATAATATTATCAGTTAAAAGTGGTTACAATTCTATTTGTACAATTTCTTGGCATCGTTCTCCTTAAATTAATATGAAGTGTATGTTAACTTTTTTTATTCAACCTGTATATTCTCCACCACAGTACCCCTATGGTGGTGGGTATTTATTACTTTCTCGTTTTGGAATAGAGAGAAAGTAGTGTAATGTTGCGCGAAAAAACGGTGAATTTTCGGCAGAAAATCTGATATTTCAGGGCCCTGGTAATAAAACAAGTGGATAGATTCAGTTTCTAAATGTTAAAAAAATTATCTAACTCCTGGCGTAGCCAGAATTCATGTTTTGTCGGATCTTGATACCGGAAAATCGAATGACGGCTCTGATGACCTCTGTCCGTCTGTCTGCCAACAACGCTAGCGGCTAAACCGTTCAGCCGATTTTCTTCAAGATTGATATTCCCCATTCAATGTGACTGATGTCACGACTTCTTGAATTTGAAACAGATATTTTAATTTGAGGGGGGGGTACTTGACATAAAGCCTCTAGGACATTTTCAAAATGTTCATATTATAATACATTTTATTAAAATAAAAGTTGAAGTTACTGACCCATTTGGAGAAAAATGTGAACGCACAGATTGATATGTTACTTCTGAATAGATATTTACTTCTTATTCTTGCAGTTAGTGGTGGCAGCAGATATCTCGTGGTAGTTAATATTAGAATGAACCTCAAGAGATATCAACACGAATCATCCTCGAAAAAGTGTGTACATTTCAATAAAATATTAAATTCATACCAAAACCAAAAGTCGTTTTCGGGACAATTTATCCTCTCAGCAGCAATGTCCAAGTAATGTGGAACAAACTCATTTAACTTTAGATGGTGCCAACATAACCGTTTATACGTTTTCTTTCTTTATCAGTTTTAGGTGCACTTGGATACATTGTCTGGAAATCTAGTTTTGGTTTTTATATGAAATTGAAATATTTTATTAAAACGAACCCAATATTTCTTTATTGATTATCGCTTGACTTTCATTCGGATATACATTCTTATTTCTGTGATTGGTTTCTCTCATTTCTATAACTCCATTATATTTTTTCTTCTTTATTCTTTTTTCATTTTTATATCCTTAATAATCAGGGCATTCTGGAGGCTGTAGTCTCAACACGCGAGTTAGGTCTTAAGTTCAATTTTCCTTTAACCAACCTTCACAAAAAAGAACATACTTTTCAATTTAAAAAAGGTTTTGAGACAAACCTTTACAAAATCCCACAAATGTTTAGGGGGCCAAACAAAGTTCTGTTTCCAACAAGCCTTCTAAATTTGTAAGTAATAATATTAAAATCGAAAATTCTTAGAAATGAAACTGAATCGAAAATTCTTAACAAGTATTCTGCAGATTAAAATTATTCAGGTGGATTAGCAAACTCCATTAACCCAAAAGTGTGAAAGAATCCCTCATTGTCTCCTAAGGTCGCGAATTTTCGACACTACCTTGTCAGCTAGGTCAAATTTAGTCGCTGGAAGAGAATTCTAACGGTCGGCTGCTCTGATCGGTTGATTTCCGTGGTTTCTTCGATAGACACCAGGCGAATGCTGGAGCAGTACCCTAACAAACGGGCCACGGACCGCGCGCGATCATTCCTACCTCTTCCTTGTACTATATTCAGCCCTTACACACACACACACACACACACACACACACACACACACACACACTAACATGCTCTACACTACCACATATTCTGAGAGACCGGTCGGGAGCTTGGAGCTTGTTCCGGCTGGGCCCCGCTGGTGGGAGAGTCCTGGTTAGGGGGAAACCCCGCTAGCCGACGGTAGGTCAGCGCCGGATCTCGCCATCCAACGAGGGAAGATCACCGCCATCTCCCGAGGAAAAAACATGCATTACACGTACGGAACTAATGACCTAAGCTGTTGACGCGCCCGGAATCACTAACAACCGACCAACCAACCAACCAACCTATCCACTTTGAAGCGAGGCACCGCAGCGTTGCCACCCCGACTTGGGGGCCGTGTCGAATTACCCATCGCTGCTCCTTTTCGTCTGCTTGTTTTCGCGACGCGCGTGTTTTGGACCATTTCGCACCAGTGCGCTCCCCGAGGGCGGGGCGTGGGAGGGGGGCAGGAGTGGCGTGGCGGGGGCGAGGCTGAGAAGGATCTGCTGGAAGTCGATATCGCCCGTCCGTAACCCCGGCCCCGGCCCGCGGCCCGGCCGCCTCACCTCCTGTTTCTCCAACCTCTGCGCTTTGAAGTGAGGAAACAAGCCGCACGACGAGAAGCGGCCTGCTGCCCCACGCCCGCCCGCCCGCCCGCCCGCCCACCCGCCAACCTGCGCGGTTGGGCCGCCACTCTGTCGGAGCTCTCAGAAGAGGAAATAATTTATCTGACAGAAGAAATGGTCGCTTATTATACAAATTCATTGGTAGTAATTTCATCAAAAATGCGCATAGTGATCTTCATTTTCGTTTAAAGGATAATTTTATTTCTCGATCTTCACAACGCTCTCACATTCTTCTTCTTCTTCTTCTTCTTCTTCTTCTTCTTCTTGTTATTATTAATTCATTACCATTAATATTTGTTTTTGTCACAATGTCAGAATTTACATCTGTACTTTTGTTAAAATGCTGTAATAAGTCGTTAATTGAAATACATACATAATTGGCAAGACGAAATCCACCAATACCAAAACCAAACGGTCGGGTGATGACAAAAAGAGTTACTAGATAAAATTTAAAACATTAATTGAGAGTATTAAACGTTTAATGCAAGCATTTGTCGTCTCTTTCCCCGCGGCCAACGCATCTCTCGCCACCTACGCCATCCTCGTTGCCCTCGCCCGCCCTCGCCCGCCCTCGCCCGCCCTCGCCCGCCCTCGCCCGCCCTCGCCCCGCCCTCGCCCCGCTCTCGCCCCGCTCTCGCCCCGCTCTCGCCCCGCTCTCGCCCCGCTCTCGCCCCGCTCTCGCCCCGCTCTCGCCCCGCTCTCGCCCCGCTCTCGCCCCGCTCTCGCCCCGCTCTCGCCCCGCTCTCGCCCCGCTCTCGCCCCGCTCTCGCCCCGCTCTCGGGCCGCTCTCGCCCCGCTGTCGCCCCGCTGTCGCCCCGCTCTCGCCCCGCTCTCGCCCCGCTCTCGCCCCGCTCTCGCCCCGCTCTCGCCCCGCTCTCGCCCCGCTCTCGCCCCGCTCTCGCCCCGCTCTCAGCCCCGCTCTCGCCCCGCTCTCGCCCCGCTCTCGCCCGCTCTCGCCGCTCTTCCCGCTCTCGCCCCGCTCTCGCCCCGCTCTCGCCCCGCTCTCGCCCCGCTCTCGCCCGCTCTCGCCGCTCTCTTGCTCCTCGCCCCGCTCTCGCCCGCTCTCGCCCCGCTCGCCCGCTCGCCCACTCTGCCCATCTGGCCCGCTCTCGCCCAGCTCTGCCCCGCTCTGGCCGCTCTGCTTCCACTCTTGCCCCCCCGCTCTCGCCCCGCTCTCGCCCCGCTCTCGCCCCGCTCATCACCCTCCCTTCTGTCTTCCTCATGCTACCCCCCCCCGATCTCGCTCACGGTCACTGCGCCCGCCATCCACACCACCGTCCCAGCCCTCTCCAGTTTCATCTCCATCTCCAGTCCCGTCCAGCGGCGGCGACGCGCCGACGCGCCATCACGAGAGCAGCCCTGAAATATAGATGTTTCGTTTCAACTACATTTTTCATTTCCTTCGGTAATCCCGGCTAATGCCTTGCCACAACGGCCTGACTAGTAATAAGGGAATGGGGGCGAGAGAGGTGCGTCGGCGACGGCGCGGCGGCGGCGCTGTGCTGCGGCCTAAGTAATCAGGGCTGAGTGCTCGGCGGCGGGCGGCAGGGCGAGGGCGCGCGCACGCTGCAATGGCAGATGGCGCCGGGCGTCTTGCAGTGCAGCGCGGGGATATATTGCGGTCAGCCGTGTCCACCCCTCCCCTCTCCTGGCCACGCCTTTTCCGGCCGATTTCGGCTCGTCACTGCCGCTCTCAGCGTCTTCCCGGATCCAGCACAACCCTTCTCTACCGCCACCCGCATCCGCGTACCTTACGCTCCATTCCCGCTTCTCGCTTAGCCCCAGCCATCACCTCTTCGTTAAGGCGCTGCCCGCTCCGCGTGTTTTGTACACTATCGCCTTAACACTCCCTCCTGTAGTGCCCCGTCCCACCTTGCCTTTCGTAATTGAATGACCCCTTTGTTTTTACTTCTCTACTGTCTCCTCCGCTTTACTCTATCTCCTTTCTCATTCTCTGAGCTTCCCTTCGCCTTTCTTCATCTCCGCCTAAATGTGCCTTCATCTCGATTACCATCTGTGAAGGCGTCTGCTTTATCACTTCTACCATCCCTCCTCCCCTGTTTGGCTGCTTCCGATTTATGACATCTAACGTCTTTTTCCTCTCTCACTAGCGGCTGGACCAGACTGTCCCTCTTCCTTATTTCTCTTCTTCTTTAACGTATGTGCTCCGGTCGCTCCCGCCGGCCGCGGTCCCCGGGATATGCATGAAATGAAAATCCAGCTCCTCGTAAAAATATATTGCCCCTGCGGGATTTCTCACCTTTTCGGAATATGAATAAGAGCAGGAACGCGCCCGGCGCTCGGGTGAGCAGCGCACTCCAAGCGCCGGCGTCTGGCGGAACTCCTCGTCGGAGCACCTCGCCCTGTTACCTGGTCATGATTCTTAGGCTTTACACTATAATAATTTTTGTCTTTGATTTTTAAAGACAGAACATTTTTCATATTCATATTTATCGTATATCGAATTGGTAATTGGTAATAATATCGTATATCGAATTGGTAATAAAAATAATAAGACGTAATAACAAAGAAAAGATTAGTAGAGGTTGAAGGTAAATTACAGCGTTGCTCACAAGATTCACATACAAGGTAAAGAAATACATCATATATCACATATATCATAATACTAGCTGACCCGGCGAACTCTGTTCCGCCTTAACAGAGAACTCCGTTCCGCCCAAACATACGAAAACCCGCGAAAACGTGCGAAAACGCGAAAACATGCGAAATCACACGAAAACGTGCGAAAACGTGCAAAAACGTGCGTTCTCACACAGGAACGCTGTCGAACGGGATAAACAGTATCCTATGTCCGTCTCCTGGCTCTAAGCTTCCTGCTCACCAAATCGGTACAGCCGTTCTTGAGTTATAAATAGTGTAACTAACACGACTATATATAGATATAACGGCGAACGAAAGGCGGCTTTCATTATCGCCTTCTGTTATCAGTGCGGCGTTACAACAATGGGTTACAACAGGCAACAATGACCGCTAACATGCGAAATCACGCGAAAACGTGCGTGCGTCTCACACAGGAACGCTGTCGAACGGGATAAACAGTATCCTATGTCCGTCTCCTGGCTCTAAGCTTCCTGCTCACCAATTTTCAGCCAAATCGGTACAGTCGTTCTTGAGTTATAAATAGTGTAACTAACACGACTTTCTTTTATATATATATATATATATATATATATATATATATATATATATATATATATATATATATATATATATATATATATATAGATACTAGCTGACCCGGCGAACTCTGTTCCGCCTTAACAGCCGGTCCCATCTTTTTCTCGCGTCTCACTCACTGTGAGAAACTGTACTATCCTTGTTGCTCGTGATAATAAAGCAATTGCAGATTTGTGTTTTTCTCTCAAACAAAGAAGAATTTAAAAAAACGCTCTGATATTAAATAGATAATTAAAAAATCTATTACGTAGCAGAGCGTTTTTTTTTTTTTGGAATTGATTTTTGTTTAAGAGAAAAATACAAAGCTGTAATCATAGCGACCGGCTGTTAAAGACAATAAATAAGCAGATTTTGGAATTTATTAAGTTAAATTGTTTATTAGAAAATACAAATAAAAAATTAAGTAGATTAATCATTCATTATTGTTCCTGTATTTTGGTGCATAGGTTGCACTCTTCAGTTAAGTACCTTCACGCGAAAACATGCGAAATTACGCGAAAACGTGCCAAAACGTGCAAAAACGTGCGTTCTCACACAGGAACGCTGTCGAACGGGATAAACAGTATC
The DNA here is from genome assembly GCA_011170035.1 of Teleogryllus occipitalis. Taxonomy (NCBI): domain Eukaryota; kingdom Metazoa; phylum Arthropoda; class Insecta; order Orthoptera; family Gryllidae; genus Teleogryllus; species Teleogryllus occipitalis. Next base: position 175,354 of record BLKR01000989.1, read on the forward strand.
CTATGTCCGTCTCCTGGCTCTAAGCTTCCTGCTCACCAATTTTCAGCCAAATCGGTACAGCTGTTCTTGAGTTATAAATAGTGTAACTAACACGACTTTCTTTTATATATATAGACTAGCTGACCCGGCGAACTCTGTTCCGCCTTAACAGCCAGTCCCATCTTTTTCTCGCGTCGCACTCACTGTGAGAAACTGTACTATCCTTGTTGCACTCGTGATAATAAAGCAATTGCAGATTTGTGTTTTTCTCTCAAACAAAGAAGAATTTTAAAAAAACGCTTTGATGTTAAATAGATAATTAAAAAATCTATTACGTAGCAGAACGTTTTTGTAATTGATTTTTGTTTAAGAGAGAAATACAAAGCTGTAATCATAGGGACCGGCTGTTAAAGGAAATAAATAAGCAGATTTTGGAATTTATTAAGTTAAATTGTTTATTAGAAAATACAAATAAAAAAATTAAGTAGATTAATCATTCATTATTGTTCCTGTATTTTGGTGCATAGTTTGCACTCTTCAGTTAAGTACCTTCACGCGAAAACATGCGAAATCATGCGAAAACGTGCGTTCTCACACAGGAACGCTGTCGAACGGGATAAACAGTATCCTATGTCAGTCTCCTGTCTCTAAGCTTCCTGCTCACCAATTTTCAGCCAAATCGGTACAGCCGTTCTTGAGTTATAAATAGTGTAATTAACACGACTTTCTTTTATATCATAATATATAGCGCGTTTCGCAAATTATTTGTTTCCATCATCAGGCATAATTGAAATAAATATATTAGTTGAACAATGGTCAGTTATAAAGAGAAGAATATGTTGTTCATGTACACATGTCGCACTAAACCGCATCTTGATAAATATTCTGCGAAAGGAAGTAGTAAAATTGTAATTTTGATTCTTATGCTTATTTGTTTCTGCTAGTTTTTGTGAATTTTTGTCTTCGTATATGTTCCTATTTCTTTACCTTGTATGTCAATCTAGTTAGAAACGCTGTTATTGCTTTTTTGTTCAATATTCCCATTGTCCACGTGCTTGTCCCTCTTTCTCGTTTTCTGCTCACACGATCTGATCTAAATGTTTACCTTCAACTTCAACTAATCTTTTCTTTGTTGTTACATCTATCAATTACCAATTCGGTTTTTACCCATCGCTTTACTACAGGTATATTTATTTTATTTATATTCTCAAAATTGATACGCGCAACTGCTGTCCTTGAACTTTATGTACTCCTGTAGTATTATTTCATACTTCTCAGCCCATACCCTTTTAATATTGGCCTTTGCTTCGAAATGCTTGAAATTACAATTGCTCTTTTCATGTAAATTTCCTCTTTGAATGTTTCTTTCCTTCCTTATACCTTCCTCATTTTTACTACTGACCACTTATTAGTGACGAAGTATCAGCAGCCGACTCAAGTACCAGTCGAGCCATAGAATTCAGGTGCAGAACACGCTCCTGTAGAGTGACATTGCATCCACCGACCTCCAGCGACGCCAACTGATTAGCAAGTTTTGCAGGTGACATGATGCAATCAGTTTCATGCGTCACGGAAAATTCCCCCTATATTACTTTGTAGCAAGGTCGACTCTACACTTTTCTTGTTATGTATTTCGTATTCTCACAAAGACAACGCTTATATGACATCGTGGAAGAAATGGACAGACCAAACGTGACAGTTGACAAATACCCATCTTCCATTATTTACAAATTACATAACTCAGTATTATGTATCTTTGTGAATACTGCATGTCAGCAGGAACTTGACACGCACACGAAAGGCCGCAAGACTTGAGCTGGCAAGCCGTTAGTTAGCAGCTTGTGTACAACGCGCGGAAAGGTGTGTTCGCGATTAGTTACCCTCGAGTGGCGTGGAGGAAAACACGAAAGTGTAAAGATTGCAATTACTGGTGAAACTAAAGTTCTCATTTTTGCATTGGCTATTTTTATTTATTTTGTTAATTGTCTTATTACATTTAAGCGTTCGTATTGTTTTTAATATATAATACCAAAGAAAAAAATATACAGTTCTAGAAATCTATTTTTGTGTAATTATTAAAATATACGTTAATTTTCTTAACTTAATACTGAGTTGCATATTCAATTGTTATATTATACTGAGTTTGTATATTTATTCAGATTGTTTAATTTGTATCGCCTCATGAATCAAGTATGTTTGGCATTAGCTATTTTATGTACTTCTCAAGAAAATATCTAGTCTCTGCAGACTACAGAAGACAGATAAAAGAGACATAAGTTGTATAGTTTTGCATAAGAGTAGGAAGCAATTCTCTTTCGAATCATTGTGTGAATTATCTAAATCTCAGATGTAGTTTCATCATCATTGTTAAATAGTGCAAAAATGAACTTCCTATTGATAAGAATATCATAAATCCCATACCACATACTGCTATTATTGTGTTGAGACACTTATTCTACATCATCTACGGTCTAGTCGACACTACCAATCCTCGTAACTCAACGAATAATTACTGCTAACAAACAGCACAACAGCTTTACATTAGTTAATGTTTGTACAGTGAAACGTGGAACTTGTGTACGCCCTGCTCTGGCAGCCGTGGTGCCACCTGCGGCGGTCGACCTCGCGCCCAATTGGCGATACCTTCCGCACCGCTGCGCCGACGCCAGCCCCCGGCGCCGAGCCAGCCCCACCCCACCCCATGACGCCCCGCCCCACGCCCTTCCCAGCTCCTGTCCCCGCTTCCCTTCGCTCCCCGCTCCGCTCCTTCAATACCACCCGCCAGTGCTGCAGCTGCACACCCGCCCTTTATGGCCCCGCCCCCGTCTCCCTCGGTACCCCTCGCTTACCCCGCTCCCGCCACCGCTCATACAACCTTCCCGCCCGTGCCGCGTCATTCCTCCCGTCCAGGGCCCCGCCTCCTCTCCCGCTCCCTTCCCCGCTCTCCTTCCCTTTCCCCATTCCTACAACCTCACTCGCCCGTGCCGCCACTCCCCGCCCGCCGCGTCCAGTCCCCCGTCCAGGTCCCCGCGCCATTCTCCCCTTCCCGCACGCCAACCCCCTACCTTCAATATCCTCACACACTCCCACCCTTGTTCTCGTTCCCTCTCACCTCCAGCGCCACCGCACCGGCCCAGCGTCCGGTGCACGCGCCCGCCACCGTTCCCACTCCCCTTCCCCCTCCCGGGCCACCCGTTCCCGCCCTGGCGTTCGCACCTGCTCCGCCACCTCGCTGGGCCGCAGGCGGGCGTCGCCCCGGGCCGCACCGGCGCGGCGCCGCGGCGGCGCACGGCGCCCGGCGCCCAAATCGCATCGGGCGACTGGCGAGAGTTCCTTGCGTGGATTTCGCTTGGAGAAGCAATTCGCCTCCCCGCGTCAGGTGTTGCCTACCTCCTTTCAACGTGAAAGTTTCTCGAGTGTCATTCACTGCTTTGGATCTGACTCGACGTGATAGGTCACTCTCGCCGAAGAAATACAGCTGACTTCTCGCCATTTGCCCGGAATTTATTTGTCACAACCATCCATTAAACGACCTTCTTCGTCCCATCCTGCACGCTTAGCCCGTTTTACTCGCACGCCCTATTGGGCCTCCAATAGTCATCTTGCCCCGCATCATCCTTCACCCCCCCTTCCGCCCTATTGGCGTTCCTCGTTCATTACAACCACGGTGCTTACCAGTCATGGGACAATAGAACATTAACGAACTGGAATAAGTTGTCTGCGACAGCCTTGGAATCCCTTCTTCTAGGTGTTCAATAATTTAAAAGTAAATTAACTAATTATATTTGTAAACTTTATTAATTAATAAGTTATGCTTATTAAACCGTTGTTATTGTTATCATTATTACTATTAATCTATTGCTTTTTTAAATACACAATATAATCAAATTCAATGTAGTGTTTGTATTGATGTGTGGTGACGTGTTGTTAAGAGAAGTAGATAGAGAAGTGAAGTGAAATGAAGTGGAGAGGAGTGCAGTATAGTTAAGAAGTTGTGTATTTATTAGTTTAATATATCTGTATAGGAGAGACACAAAATGAAGAGTTAATGCTATTATTAAAGTCTTTATTGTTATCATTGATATTATTATTCATAATAATTTAAAGATACGTTGTATTAATACTCTTAATTATAAGGTTTGTAAATTGTAGTGTTCTGCCACCAGGTTGCCTAAATCTATCTGCAGCAATAATATCTTTCTATCTATATCTATCTATATCTGTCTATCTATATCTATCTATATCTATATCTATATCTATCTATCTATATCTATGTCTATATCTATCTATCCATATCCATCTATATCTGTCTATCTATCTATCTATCTACTATCTATCTATCTATCACTCACCGCCCGCTTTTTTTCACACTTTTCGCTATGCCCTCTTCCTCCGCTAGGGTTGCCTCTTCGTTCCGCCTCCTTCCGCTCAACCCACTCCTCACTCTCCTTTTGTTTCTCTATCACCACCCATTCTTTTCTCCCCTTTTGTTGCTTATGCTCAAATTCCTTTGCCTACTCCATAATAGCCTCCCCAATACGCCAGCTTCGTCCACCCCACTCGCTTCGCTCACTCCTCTTAGTTGCGCCCGCTCCATCCGGTCTCTCTTCGGCCCGTCCCGCGTCACCCGGCAACGCAATGCCCCACAGATCCATTGGGGATTGCATTTAACTAAAGAAAATAAAAAAAGACACTTTGTAAAGCAAGGAAGCTATTTTTTACTCTTACCCGCTCAAAAGTGTATCAAATTTGAGAGCTCTCGAACGGTTTTAAGGTTTTTGTAGAACATATAAACATAGTTACTCTCACTTTTATTTAACAGAAAATATACAACAAGCATTATGTGCAGTATATTTCCTTTCATTTTGTTCATCCCTACATCGCCGGAAGCACAAGAAGATTTAATCGCAGGTGTTCAGCTTACTGAAATCATTGTAGTGTAGTGTATTTTTTTCTTGGGAGATGGTGGTGATCTTCCCCCGCTGGATGGCGAGATCCGGCGCCGACCTACCGTCGACTAGCGGGGTTCCCCCTAACTAGGATTCTCCCACCACCGCGGCAGCGCTCCAGCCGGGACAAGTTCTAAGCTCCTCACCGGTCTCTCGGAATATGTGGTAGTGTAGTGCATGTTATTGTAAGTGTGTGAGTAAGGGGAAAGGATAGGACAAGGAAGAGGAAGGAAACATCGCGCGCGGACCGTGGCCCGCTTGTTGACGTACTGCTCCGGATTTCGCCTGATGTTGATAGGAGAAACCACGGAAAACTATCGATCAGAGCAGTCAGCAGCCAGAATTCTCCTCCAGACAGTGACTGAAGTCGACCTAGCTGAAAAGCTAGTGTCGAAAATCCTGCCGCCGTCAGGACTCGAACCTAGGACCTTCCAGTCAGAGGCACTGTGGGCAGCAATGAGAAGTCAGAGACGCGAAACAAAAAGTTAAGAATGTCTAAAGGGCATCAGTATTGGTATGCAAAAGCATGGACTTTTTACATACCTACTTCGTTTACAATAAGAAGTGTTTATTTTGGACCTTTCAAAGAACAACAAAAGCCTTGAGTCACATTCACAATAAGACAAAATATAGCCAAAATATCTCTCAAGTAATATTAGTATTAACATAATATTAGTTGTAGTCACCGTTGTACATTTGTTATAGACTCTTCTAATAGTCTACGAAATATACAATATTATACAATATTATTATTAAATTAATACAACAATATTATTAAATTATACTATAGTTTTAATATATTTTTATAGTTTTTAATTATTTAATTTTGAGTTGGAGTACAGTAAATAGTTTAATTTAACCTTTATTATGTTCACGCATTCCAGAGGAAATTCTCTGGAAACTATCAAAAATCCTGATTTAAAACCGCATTTATCCAATGGAAAATTCAAATTTCATAACAGCAAAATGCACACACAAAAGATTACATGGTTTTCATTGAATTTAATGTCATTGCTGCTTAGTTATTAAACGTCTAACATTGAATCATTTAATTGAGTTAATAAGGTGCAATTGAGATTACACATACATGTACCGTTATGTAGGAGTTACAGATTATCATCCACCTTTACAATCGCACCTCAAACTAGAAGGAGAACTTGAAAATCTGATTAGCGATCTACGTAAAGGATTGAGGGAAATACACTTGCTTTTGTGAAGTACAGAGACGTAATCAGAGCAACACTGATAGTTACGCCGTACTGAATTACATTTACGCTCGATTATGTTTAATTACTTTATACGACCTAGTAAAGAAAAGAAATCAGTGTGGTATGCGCACAAGCAAAATATTTTAAAATGTTGATGACGATTGAATTAGTGTTTGGATCCCATTCTTTGCAAATATCTATTGACAAAATCGTATTTTCTGTTTCTTGCTATACTTTGAACCCTTTCTGATATAACTGATAAACTGAAACACCGTTTGTTACAAGCATACGCACATTTTATTAGCTTCATCTGCAATAATTATTTTATTACCCATTAACTTTTCTAATGTCAACTAATTTTTTTCCCTTGCATTAGCTTTAGCTAATGTTTTAAATGGTAATTTTTGTCTATAATTCGCTTTTTGTTAAAACAAAACTAATATTGAAAATATTTAAAATGTCGCCGGTCGACTTGATATCCATCTGAGCCGCTGCCAACCAAATAAACTAGAAATCACTATAGCGTTCCTGTAGAATTGATCGACCGACGCAGGACGTCGTCCGACTCGAACCTAGTACTTCCGGGACAACAAAGCTTCAAGTAGCAAACTCGCAATTAAATATGAAGACCTCGGATCAATAACATGCTATGGCACTAAACGTAAATTTATCCGAGAAAAGGGAAAATAAAGGTTTAAACATAGCAGTCTACACATTGGGATAAATAACATTAATTTATGAATTTCACTACCATCTTGCGGCGAATCTTTAAAATAAAAACTCAACGAGTAGTTACATCTATAGGGTGTCGAAAAACCCTAAATTCTCAATTTCATCAGAAATGCGGCATAACAAGTTATTACCCCCAAGGTCGTCATATGAAGATGAAGGCTTCCGACAATGGAATCTTGACTACATGGAAGTCAAAGCGTCCAACAGTGTTGCCAACATTTTTTCGTCAAATTGCGACCTTCTTCAGAGATAAGTAGTTTGATCCGCTCCACGGATGTCAGTAGAGTGCCCGAAAATTTGACACTTTCGAGGATGAGATTTATTCCGTATGAATTACACTCTTTTTCAGGGCTAGTTAGCGTAATTAGCCCTAAACAATTACATTTAAGAATGAAGATGCAGTCTAACGTGAAAGTTCTGCGTTAGTCGATGGCGCTGGGTGATTGATTGCTTGGTGATTCCGGGCGGGTCAACTGAAAAGGTCATTAGTCCCATAAGTATAGTGTGTGTTTTTGTTCGGGACGAGGCGGCGATCTTTCCCCACTGGATAGCGGGATCTGGCGTCGACTTACCGTCGGTTAGAAGGGTTTTCATCAACCAGGTATCTCCCATCAGCGGAGCACCGCCCCAGTCGAGATAAGCTCTAAACTCCCGACCGGTCTCCCGACACGTGTAGTAGAGTAGTGCTTGTCAGTGGAAGTGTTTGAGAAAGGATGTGGCCCGTTTGAGTGAGTACTTCTCCGGAATTCGCTTAGTGTTGATTGGTGAAACCACGGAAAATACATATTCGAGCAACCGGCCGCTAGAATCCTTCTCCAGACAGCGGCTGAATTCGACCTTGTTGACAATATAATATCGAAACTCCTACCACCGCCGGGACTCGAACTTAGGACTTTCCGGTGTGAGGCACTGCAGTGCCATCCGTTGATGCCGTGAGCCGTCTCTCCCGGTCGCTCGGTGGAGGCGTGAGCGGCGGCAGGTGGGCTGTGGCGGGCGCGTGGCCTCTGCGTCGCAGCAGCGCCGCGCGGCGCTCGATGAGCCGTCGATATCGACGCGTGCCAGCGCCGACCTCTTCCGCCAGGCGGAAGGTGACTGCGTCGCGACGCGGAAGTGCCGCCGCCGCCGCCACATCGAGCGACGGTCGCACCCCCCCCACTTCCCCCCGCAATCGCCACCACCAAGTCGGAGGCGGGTGGGTTTGGATTGTAACTACTTCCCTGTCCGGAACACGTCGTGTCCTAGGCACAGGTGCCAACGTTTCGACCGCCATTCTGCGACCTTCCTCAGGGCATGCCCCTCCCTTTTCTGTCCGGGTGGCGCCACGACCTAGGCACAGGTGCCAACATTTCGATCGCCATTCGACGATCTTGCTCATGGCGAATGATTTTGTTTGATTTGATTGATGACTCCGGGCGCATCAACGAATAAGGGCATTTGTCCTGTAAGTGTAGTGCATGCATTTTGGGGGAGGTAAGTGATCATTCTTCGCTGGATGGCGAGATCCGACGCCGACCTACATGTCGGCTAGATGAGTTCTCTCCAACCAGGTATCTCCCGCTATAATGGCTCCTCTCCCCCAGCCGGGACAAGCTCTAAGCTACGCGCAGACCTCCTAGTATGTGTGGTGAATGTAAGTGTGTGTAGGGGGTGAGGATACAAGGAAGGAGAAGAAAAGATCGCGCACGGGCCGCAGCCCCTTTCTTAGGGTACTGCTCCGGCATTCGCCTGGTGTTGATCAGAGAAACCACAGAAAACTACCATTCGGAGCAGCTGGTCGCTACATTTCTCCTCCAGACAGCGATTGAATTCAGCCTAGCTGTCTACCTCGTTTCGAAAATTCTGCCACTGTTGTGACTCAAACCCTAGGATCCTCCGGTCACATGCATTGCAATGACATCAGTTGATTCTCTGCACCACCTAAGGTGTTGGAGGCGGGTGGTGCCGATAGCAAGGGCATCAGCAAAAAGAAAGCTTAAGATTCTGTGAAATACAACTAATAAGGAGCACAAGGAGCGATCCGCAGTGTAGCGCTCCGACCGTCTTTTCTACCGCGTGGAACGGAGATCGATTCCCGGAGGATCCATATGAAATTTCTGGTGAACAAGGGGGGGGCAGGTTTTATTAGAGTTTTCCTGTTCCCTCTACCATTCATTTCATTGCCTTGAACTCTTTCACAAATCATTATTTCACCATCCACTCCTGCTTTTCAATTTATTTATTTTATCCCAGAGTAAGACCAAAAGCATTGGTACAGAAATCATAATATAATAATGGAAGTCGGAGTGTCAAAATGTTTCCGCACGAACTACTTGCCCGCCTGTGAAGCCCAACGGGTCTTTGAACAGGGTCAAGTTCCTCTCGCTCTTATTTCCAATCTAAATCCAGAATGTGGGGAGTCCAAGCTGAAGCGGGGTATAAAAGCGCAAGCTTGCTCGAAATATAAAGAAGTGTGGTTGAGTCGTACAAAATCGTATTTGCCGGCATGTTTGATTTTAAATATATGAGAATTGAACTATGTTTATAATGCTTCATAGCTTTATTTCACTTTTTTGTGTTGTATAACGTGTATAATTATTTTTCCAAGGAGCAGGAATGTTTTAATGGCAAATTATTTGCCTGTTTTTATTTTATTGTTGCATTTTATTAAATAGTTCTGTATTTTGTTTAGTATACCAATAATGAGAAATAAATGAACAAGTTTCTATGTAGTCCACATCCTCTAGTAAAACATCCTCTTAGATTTATCACTTACGGACGTCAACAGACAAGAATATTTGTTTCGAGTTTGAACGTAAGAGCATAATGCAATTATTGGACTCTTAAGTAAACGCGATTATGAAATCAATATCCTTTCAATTCAAAATGTTTAAGTTTACTCTCAGCTTATATGTTCAAAATTGACTGATGTACTTCATTTTAAAGGTAGATTCTTTGCTTTAGTAGAAGTTAAACTTTGAATATATTATTTGTTACCATCCCTAAATGGATTAAAGAATTTTATTTTCTGAGTAGTAAGTTGTTTCTAGAGTAATTGAAATGACAGAATCCAAGTAATAATTTGCCACTTATCTTGTGTCAAATTGACAAGACATTTTCGATTTGATTTTGTTACAACTTTAAAACAATAACTAACAGTGGTGATTACACGTATGTTGGAGCAAACCCCTGAGGAACTTTGCATAATTATTGCGCGTTGACAATGAGAATGCAAGTGATGTGGCCAGAACCACACTCTGAGCATTCTCTACCAAAGACGTTTTCAATAAATAACACCGAATGTTTTCTTACTTAAAGCTCATTTACAATGACTAAGTGTTGACATACCCTAAATGGTGATCCTGGGAAAGGTTTCTGTATGAAACTATTATTTTAAATGTCAAGATTTGGTTCTCGTTACCTCTCTTGCTACATGGTGCGATGTCATTTCAAGAAAACTAACGTTATAAAACTTCTTTTGGGGATCGTGACGAGTGTATTGGCGTCTGAAGAGTTTATTTCCCTAGTGAGTCCGAGGGCCTCGGTGCTTTAAATAGCTCTGACCGCGGTTTGCAACTCTGCCGATATCTTCAGCCTCATTGGTATTCCCTTCTCTTGTTCGAAACTCGGCGGGCATGCAGTTGGATGCAAGTAGCCCCTCGCGTGCCATTTTATGGGTGTTTTTCCTAAAGAAATTGCTATATGTGTAGAGGTGGTCTGCAATCTCGTGTCAGTACTTAGCGTTTACGACACTCTGTAGATTAACGTAGATTTCATCAAACAGTGCTTCTCTGAAAATTAAGGCCTTAAAAAAATTAGGATAATAATAACTACGTAAATCTGATTCATGGGCCACTATGGTCTTGACGTTGATTGTAATGGTGATCTAGCACTAGATCGTTATGGAAAGCCACTTTTTCAAAGAAATCGTGTCAGATGCATCGGTCATGCTTTCCCTACAATTCTTTAATATTAGTTATTCAGTAGAACTGGTTGTTAATACATTGTAATAATTCGAATTTCAAATTGTCTTCCTTAATAATATAAAACTTTCTTAAGTTAAAATAAAGTTAAACTCGGATTGGAATTCTACACGATATTGAAATGGAAATAGTTTGTGCTTTTCCTTATAGCGATATTAAAAATACATCTACGAAAGTATTACTAACATGTGATTATTTTAAATATCTTCGATATACCAACCAAGAACAACTACAGCGCTCAGTTAAAATACTTTATCTACGAGTATCCCAGATCTCTTATGCAATCTTTTTCCATTTCATACTCACAAAATGCCATGAGCTGGAAATAATAGCGAACTGAATATCAAAGTTCCATGTTCGTTGCTTTGAGGCGTTTGTTTTTTCTGTCAATCAAGAGCGTTGGCGATACGGCAGATTTGTGCCAGCGATAGAAATTCCCTTCTAGTGTGCAGTTTCCAAGAATATGCTGTCCCACTACAAAAACAGGCATAAAGCTAGGAAATTCTCTCCGAGAGGCGGTCGGTCAGTCGCGTGCGGGCCGTAAAGGAGGTGCAGCACGTCGATACTCAAACTCAGGACTTCCGTCTGCTCGGGGGCTGCTACGACAAAATGAGGACATTTCCCGTACACGTAGCGGACTTAAAAAGCGACGGGGGCATGCGATGGCGTCATCGCGGTCACTGACTGCCGGCGGAATTTTTACAGCGATTCTGGGCAACCTTTACCATTCTTATACTCCCAGGTCTTTATACTCCAGGGCCACTGACAGAGCTGAGGGATGGAGAGTTTTCCGTCACCGTGACGCAATGGTGAAAGCAGCAGTTTAATTTGGTGCTGTTTGTCGTCATGTAACTCAAGTCGCACTTCTTTTGGTGACGTAAGTGGTCGCACCGTGTTGTGTATATACGAATATCGTCTTGGAAACTAATGTTATAGGATATTCTGGACAGAAACACAACTTTGGTATTCATATATTATTGAAGTATTATTACATGAATATGAAGAACAAAAATATTTTAATATTTTTTAACGATCAGATTCTTAAAATCTTACGAAAAACGGTTAAATGTGTAGTTAACAAAAACTTTAGTTAATGAAGTTCCTTGTGTACGCTCCATATCAAACAGCCGTCACACCGATATTTTCAAAAAATTTCATACTACTAAAACCTGGTAAATCAGGTATATGTTTATACAGAATGAAACCGAAAGCCATGAAGCATACGGTAATAAACATTATAAGTGTTTAAATTGGAAATACGAATTAATGTATCATGTGACTTTGGGGTTATAGACATTGTGCAACTATTTCAGTGATAAATATGTTTCAAAAGTTTCAATTTTGTTCGAAATAAAAATAATATTACATAATCACATACGACAGTTCCGGCCGTCGTCAGAATTACTATTTTTGTCAATGTTATAAACGTGAAGAGATATAAAGATCTAAACCTCTACGAAAAATAGTCATCAAAATGAGGGTGAGAATTTGCATGAGGAAATGAGAAGAGGCAAATATGTGGTATGTTATTCCGTCTATTACAGCTCCTGCCAATTGAATAATCGTAATCAATGCGTCACATCTTACAATACTGCTGACGTCATGCTACAGTAAGTTTCAAGGAAAATGTCACCTGCCCTTCAATATTTTATATAAGGGTATTGCGTTATGAAACATAATTTTTAATTTCTCGCCATGCTATGGACATACGTAGTAATGGGAAAGTATTGTAATACTGCAGAAGGCGATTTTTCGTAGGAAAACACGTATTCTGGAACCCTGATGTCACAAATATCGTGTCTCTATACGTAGTATATTACTTTCTCTAAAACATTGTATAGTAAGAATCCAAGAAAAAATTGGAGCCATTTTTGAGACAATATATTTATTTTAAATTGCTTTTACTTCAAGCAAAAATTTGGCAAACAGACCCACATTTTCGAAAACTGTACACACATAATTTGAAGATCTTCATTTCACTATTCGAACAGAATTAATTAAAGGGAAGCATCTGTATCATCAATATTGTACTTTTGCAATGTTATTTTTTTGCAATTTTTGAAACTTTAAAGTTAATTGAAAATAGAGCCTGCGCCATTTTTTAGTTTACTTTATTCTATTACAGAAAAAAATGAAAGAAAGACTGTGGAGCTGTTATTGAGTAGGAGCATGCTACATTCTTGGAAAATCATTTTGTGTAGTTTTGTACAGCAGGAATGTTGCCATCCAGGTCAATAGTAACTTACTAATATTGTAGATTAAAGTAAGACGAAAATATGGTAATAATGGTGATATTTTGGTGGATATTTGAATTTTTTTATAGTGCTGATTTTCTGTGCAACCGGTGTGGACGCGAAATTCTATTGGACCTATGATGGTTGCACCCTAACTCTGAACTTCAAAGGATTGTCTAATTATACTTCTTTAGATCGCCTTGAGGGAAGGTGAGAGGACGTTGAAGGGCGTAGTAATTTGGTACTTCATTTGCCTGGTGCGTTCAAAAGAAACCGCAAAACCCTGATCAGAGAAGCCGACCTCTATTCTTCTGCACAGAGGAGCTTCATCCCAGCTCCCTAATTAGCTTGTGCGGATATCCTGAATGTATTCACTGGAAAGTATTCCACTTTTTATCTATGAATCATTGAAATATATGTTATGTGGATGGGAACAACCTCTGATGTAAAGAAATGTATAAAAAACTATTTTTCTCTGATGGCTACTGAAGCTGTGAATAAAAAATATGAATTTCCTGTAGAATAATGATACGTAAATTATGTTGTATCAAATAAAATACTTCTTCGCGAGGATAGTATAAACATATCTTGGAAATCTTTGGCCATAGTATTTTGAACATAATGTGAATGGAATTGAGAATAGTTGTCGATGTAAAGATCGATGATAGCTAATAAAGGTATTTAAATTGTAAGATAAGCCTTGCGCATCTGCATTACAATTCACAAAACTGTAACAGATAAGAGTCCAATTTTACTAACGTTGATAAGGACGATATTGTTCATTCCTACAAAAAGAGATGCTAATGGAGAGATTGATTCGAAGAGTATCAGTGACAGGTGACTAATTGAAGAGTGATTCGAACCTCTAAGTGACAGTGAATGTCTAAGTGGCAGCACAAACACCACTCCATCCACATCAACAGGATGAATCAAACTACAGTGAAAGTGGCAATGATGATAATTTAGATGATAAAAAAGAAAAAAAATTCCGTCAAACAATGCAGACAGTTGGTATCTTCCTAAACATCTGTTCACAGGAAAAGTTTGGCTTTCATGACGCCGTGAATTTGAGAATTTTCTTTCGGATAGCATGCATTTGCAACTTTTAGTGCTAAACTATTGTTATGTTGCTACACTGTGCTACTAGAGCGCCCCAAAGCGCTAAACGCTTGTTATATGAGCATTTCCTTCTACCGTTAGATCTGACCTTCATATACATAAGTGCTAACCAACAACCATTTGCTTTACACCGGTATTACCCTCCGAATAAACCACAGTTATACATAGCAACTAAGCACGGTAAGATGATTCGAAATGACGCATGTCAATATCGACATCTAGCAATAAGGAATGCCCAAACTTGCTTATATGCTTCATTTAGAATGTCTGTCTATTGAAGAAGAAACAACCTCGCAAATTAGTGCAAAAGTAGCAAATGTGAGTTGACCATAAATGTGGTTACATATATGTAACACAGGGAATTAAGGAGATACGTACTCGTTAGACACATCTTGCAACGGGGAGGTGCGGCGCAAAGTACAGAGAAGCGGGAGACAGAGATAAAGAGAGAGAGAGAGAGAAAGGAAGAGAGAGAAAAAGAGAGAGAGAAAGAGAGTGAAAAATAGAGGGAAAGAAAATTAAAAAGAAAGATAAAGAGAGAAAGGGGGAGAGAGAAAGGTGGAGAGAGAAAGAGAGAGGGGGAGAGAGAAAGAGAGAGGGGAGAGAGAAAGAGAGAGGGGGGAGAGAAAGAGAGAGGGGAGAGATAAAGAGGGAGGGGGAGAGAGAAAGAGAGAGGGAGGGAGAGAAAGAAAGAGAGGGAGGGAGAGAGGGAGGGAGAGAAAGAGAGGGAGGGAGAGAAAGAGAGAGAGGGAGGGAGAGAAAGAGAGAGAGGGAGAGAGAAAGAGAGAGAGAGGGAGAGAGAAAGAGAGAGGGAGAGAGAAAGAGAGAGAGAGGGAGAGAGAAAGAGAGAGAGAGGGAGAGAGAGAGGGAGAGAGAGAGGGAGAGAGAAATAGAGAGAGAAGGGGACGTGGTAGGGGCGAGGCGGGACGCAGCAGCATCAGCAGCAACCACTCGGCCTGTTAACGCGTCTAACCGCCAGAATAACCGCGTTACGTCGGCCGCGCGCTTCTTCGCGGTTTCGGTTTCTGATCGCTGCTAAGTGATCCCGTCGGTAAACGCGTTAGCTCCGAGCGAACGCCAATGCTGCGGCTGCCCCTCCCGCCCGTAGCTCCGACCTAACCCCTTCTCTCTAACGCTGCCACAGCTGCATGCGAGAAATGGTATCAAGACCATCTCGTGTTCTCACTTGCATATTAGAACGCGTGCTTGCATTCTCTTTCAACTTAACTGGAAGCTGATCTGGAGCTGTGTTACTAAGTGCATTCTAGAATGATGAAGTAATGAAATAAACGTACAATGTTGAATTCAAAATGAGTAGATAGACATGAATTGATATATCAGCTTAGGCTTAAACAATCAACCAATTGCGGCTAATATTAAGAGTAACAGGTTAATTCGAACATTAGTCAGATTGTGTGCGAGCTGTATGAAAGAAAATAAACGGATAATTTTGGATGTAATCCGGCTAAAGTTGGCCTTAGTCACATTGAGGTAGCAAAAGTAAGGGACCGAGTGTGAGGGGTCTTGTTTGTTCGCGAGACTTATTTTGGCTTAAAAATTGAAACGACCGATAGCCGGGATCTCATCATGAACTGGATGTACGTAACGAAGTGTGAACCGTCGTGAAGTTTGCTTAGGTTCAGTGGTACTATCGTTTCAATAGAAATTTGTACGATGGTTAAAAGCTCACGACAGACACAGAGGAACCAAATCTACACCCCTGTCTTTCACGATGCTTGGAAACTTCTCTCCACAAATCTGATCTCTCTATACCTAGTCACCAAAATGTACCCCAAAGATTCTTTGTATTAACTAATGTGCACTTCAATTCGTATGTTTAATTCGGGTATTCGATGCTGTACTATTTTAGGACTTTATCTTTCCGTTTTGAATTATGTGAACATTAGCTGGCTAATAAAACAATGTAGGCTTTCACGGCCGGAGTTGTAGTCAAAGATTTCTTCCGGGCTGAAGGGCCGTGGTCCATTGGAAAACATATTTCCATACGTTTCGTTCGCAACTTCTAGAATTCAGTGGGAAATACAATTATTCAAATTATCGTTTCCACGTCGCGGCAGGAAGTAATAAGAGCCAAAATTTATTGCTTATTTATCCTTGAAAATAGATTTTATTACATGGGAGTTTTTTTTGTTTGTTTTTTTCTCCCTTTCAAAATTCAAAACTTAAGTAGTATATGATTTAGTGTAGGGATCACAGAATTTTGAAAATGTGCACACAATTCACTTTTCCCCATAGCCCGTCATACGCAGTTTTTTAACTGTTTTTTGACGTAAAATAAATAAAAAAATAAAAAAATAAAAAACTACGGCAGACATCCTCAGTGGCGATGTGGTCTCGGACGAAGAATCCTCTTTGAAGGTTGAACACAACATAAGATTCGAAGACGTGGATGTTTTAGCCACCACAGCTCACTACCATGCACGATTAAACCGTGAAGCCATTGAAATTCACAAACATCCCCGGAATTTCAATAGAAAGGAGGAGGGAATGAAAATCAATCCGATTTGGATCCCCGTAATCCGCCAGGCCAAAGCAAAACCTAATGAAAAACAAAGACGTGACAGTGGTCACGTAGGCACGCGGGAACATGACAACAGTCACGTACACACAGCGAGCGTCTCCGCCACGTCACCCGACCCGAGCCAATCAGTAGCCGCCCCCCACCACAGTCCCGCTGGTACAAATATCCCCGCGGACCGGGCACTTCCGTCAGTCACTGGGGAACCTTCAAAGAGGATTCTTCGTCCGAGACCACATCGCCACTGAGGATGTCTGCCGTAGTTGCGGACGAAACGTATGGAAATATGTTTTCCAATGGACCACGGCCTTTCAGCCCAGAAGAAATCTTTGATTAGCTGGCTAATTCGTGAATTAGTCAGATTCAGTCATTAGCCATGACATATACACAAAATATATCACCAATTCCAAGATATTAATCACACCATAATGGTTACTTTTGTTTCATTTAATCACATTAATGTATGCCAACATATCAATCTAAGAAGTAAGATACGTATTTGGCACTTTTGGATCGACTGTCCGACTTTGCCAGCTAGCTTATCGTTTTTCCCAGAACTGGAACTAGTTTAATTCCCTTGCATGGGAGGAAAGAGAGAGGGAATGTGGCGAACGTGACGTCCTCCCATCACCGTAACTAGCAAACTCCCCATGCCTGAGCTTTTTCTTCGTCACACAAATAGAGAAACTAGAACGGTTTTAAAGAAAAGAATTTTTCAACTAAGACATTTTAAAGAACTCTGTTTTTGCCTCGGCCGGGATTCGAACCCGCTGACTTCAGCTTGGGCACTTGGTAGCTGGTCCAAGTCCACTCACCATCTAGGGCAGTGAAAGATCGATGAACGAATGAATGAATCAATATTTATTTTCCCCATTTCGAATCACCAACCTCCATAACGAATCTCAGTTTGTACCAGGCAATGTTTGGGGGAGGGCGGGTCCTTCCCGGTCCCCTGTGCTTCTCGCGGTCAGAGGCCGGTCAGATTGATTGATTTGTGATTTTGGGCGCGACAATTTATGAGGTAATTTGTCCGAAAAATGTAGTGCGTGTAGTTATTTCTGGAGATGATTGTGATCTTCCCCCTGTGGTTAGAAAAATCCAGCGCCGACCTACATCTGCTTGCGGGGATTTTCTTCAACCAGGCATCTCCCACCGGCATAGTACCGCCCCAGCCGGGATAAGCTCTAAGCTCCTGACTAGACTCACAAGTGTGGTAGTGTTGAGCATGTAAGTGCAAGAAGGAGTAAGGAAGGAGTGAGAATAGGAAAAGGAAGGAAAGATCACGCGCGGTCCGTAGCCTGTTTATTAGGACACTGCTTCAGCATTTGCCGTATGTTGATCAGAGAAACCATGGAAAACTGCAGTTCCGAGCAGCCGGCCGCTAAAACTCTCCTCCAAACAGCATCTGAATTCGACCTAGCTATGTAGCTGGTGTCGAAAATCCTGGCATAGTCGAGACTCGAACACTAGGACCTCCCGGTCACAGGCACTACAGTGACATCAGTTGATGAGGGGCCGGTCAGCCGACGCGCGTGTCCAGGCCAGCAGCGGCTGTCGGTCTGCCGACGACACGTTGCCGCGATGAAGCAAAAACGAATCGATGCTCCCGACACAACGTAAAACACGGGGGCTGGCACCATGTTGGGTCAAATATTACAAGCGCGGTTTTCGTTCCGAGCCGCCATGTTTTCTCGCGCGCCGCAATCAATCAAGGCCAGCGGCCGCCGAGCGCTCGCCACGCGACCTCCGCTCGCTCGCAATGCGCTTTTCCTCCCGTCGAGAAGAAACGGGAGTGGAATTCGTGTAATATCACGTACAGAAAATTGTCTGTCGTTCACTTCAATACATTATAATTCAATGAGATTGATTGTTAGTGATTCCGGGTGCGGTCAACTACTTTGGTCATTTGTCCCGTAGTTGTAGTGCGTGTTTTTGCTCAGGAGGTGGCGGTAGTCTTCCCCCGCTAGATGGCCTGAGCCGGCGCCGACCTACCGTCGGCTAACGGGGTTTTCCCAAACCAGGTATCTCCCACAAGCAGGGCACCGCCCCAGCCGGGACAAGTTCCAAGTCCCCGACCGATCTCCCGTTATATGTGGCTGTGTCCATTGTCTTGAAGGAAAGCTACCGGTTTTCCACCTTCCGCTTGGATCCGCACTGAATGCCAATTATTGATGCGCATATTCTCACGAATAACCGCATTAACCCAATCAATGTTTATTGGGATTGTGGATGTTAGCGGCAGACTGTTATGAGGTTCATTCTCAACGCGCTCTCGTCCCTCTCTGAAACACTTAAACCATTCAAACACACGGGTCACTGAGAGGCACTCTACCCCGAACTGTATTTTGAGTTTTCCCACAATTTCCGACGGCTGAACGTTTTCTCCATCAACAAATGTGATGACATTGCGTTGTTCCATGCTCCGCGCACCTTCTGTTCACTCATCATTCTAGCAACACCCAGACTCCACTGACGACATCCTAACCTGCCCACGAGGGAGATGGGGTTGTGGATATATTCTTGCCAGGCGGTGCAGGTGTTATTCACGGCGGGGTATTTGAAACAAAATCAGTCCCAGTTATATTTGAACGCCATTATACATTTTGGGGTTTAACTACGAATCCATCGAAAAGTATGTTGTTGTGGGGTCGTAAGGAGCAAACGTAGTAATTGCGATCAGGTGTATTAAAAATACAACATCTTACAAGTACCTTGGTGAATGTATATCAAAGGCAGATGGATGTGCAGAAGTAAAACATAGGATCTCTCAAGGGATAGTAGTGACAAAACAGTTGAGTTATGTTTTGTACAGCCACAAAATGACATGCAAGACAAAGATAAGAATATATAAATCGTTGGTTGAAAGCATATGAACATATGGTTCAGCAGTTTGAATTCTAAGTGAGAGCGAAGAGCAATAATTAAAATCAAAGGAAATTTACTTTTGGAGACGCAGTTGTGGCCTTATATTACTGAAGTACCCAATGTTGACATACAAAATCAAATGGGTATTGATATTGATATTATGGGTGTAGTTGATACTAAAAGATTGAGATGGTATGGTCATATCCAAAGAATGACGAAAAGCCGATGTCTTAAGAAAATTTTAAAATGGTTAACTCAAAGAAACAAGCGTGGCAGATCAAGAAAATCATAAGAAAATGAGATAGAAAAGACGATCTTCAAGAGAAAGGAAAGAGATCTTCAAGAAGAAGATTGGGGAGATCGGTGGCGACTGGGGTGCGAAAAGGGCGTCAGCTGTAATGAACCTCGCTAATTCTACCATTACTACTATTTCATACGTAAAAACAGTTGCCTCTTCAGGTTTGCTGACAAGGAGTTCGAGAATCGAAGGTGGCAGATTTTCAACGCTAGCAACATAGCTGGGTCGAATTCGGCCTCTGGCCGGAGGAAAATTCTAGTGGCCGGCTACTCTGATTGCTTGTTTTTCTTGATTTCTCCCATCAATAGAAGGCGAGTGCTCTTACACGCTCTAATTTACCGCACATATGAGACCAGTCGAGAGCTCAGAGCGGGTCTGGGCGTTTCCCCGCTAGGGGGTGAAATTGGGAAGAAGAAAATCGGTCGGCGATGTATCTGATGTTTCAGCGGCGAAGAACCACCTCCCAAGACATAACATGCAATACGCTTACGGAACTAATGATCGAAGTAGTTGACGCATCATAAATAAAAAACTCACTCTTCAGTCACTCTCACTCATTTTACTACATTGAGATTCCTCTAACAGAAGTAGAGTACCAGAAAATGATATTACAATTCAAGAGACTAAAATTGTTTATGTAGTTATAAGTAACTTGCCAAAGTTTAAATTATGAAACCAGTACAAACATACTTGATAATGTTCATTTGTTTATAAATTTTGATAACATTTACTTGACGTTCAGGTGATTATAATAAATTCTCTTGCTCTTCATTCACTGAATACCTTTGTCATTAGTATCTATTTTGATCGAACATGAAAAATAATTTTACACGTATTCCGTGTTCGCAGCTGCAATCCCGAAATACATGAAATTATCATAAATTAAGAGCAGCATTTAAAATCACATCCGACCATTGAGCGAATTCGTCTGCCGTTCATCTGGGGAAGTACATTGTGACATTCGTAACCCAGCTGCCTTCCAAGAGCTCTCGTCTGTTGTTCTGTGACTCGACTTTAAACCCAAAGATTAAAGATAAGAAAGACGGAGAAAGAGAACTGAAGCCCTGCAGCGAGACGCACCGTAGGCAAAGATGATGAGAGAGACGTTACGAAAGGCATAAAAAGAGCTAAAGGAATAATGGAGCCGCAAGAAGGGAAGCGGCAAGTACGTTAGCGCGGCGGTGGCGGTGGCGGCGGCGGTGGCACCCTTGCCCACTCCCCCCCCCCCCACTCCTTCTCCATTGGCCCCCCCGCGGCGGCCTTCGTCCGGCCGAGAGGAAAATGGAGCGAAATACAGGGGGCTCCAAAATTCGCTTTATTATTTCTGACAAAGTGGCGCCATGGTACTCGAATTAAATTGTTGTAAAAGTGACGACCTATACTCAGTTTTTAATATTGCAAAAGCTCTCATTCGCAGAGCCAGTGTTATCTTGTATTTGGTGTCGTATATGCTTCTTTTCTTCTTCTTTTTCTTCTTCCTTTTCTTTTTCCTTTTCTTCTTCTTCTTCTTCATTTTCTTCTTCTTCTATCTTCTTCTTATCCTCGAAGTGTCAACTCCACATCAGAATTTGAATACATTTCTTGCTCTAGAAAATATCAGTAATCGGAGTCCATTACTACCATGTGATAATATAAAATAATAATAAATGTAAATGAAAAAGACACAGTTGAAGAATCTATGTCCATTTCACTTATCGTTTTCTGATATTCGTTTCAATGAAATTTTTCTGCGGGTAATTATTGTTGAATGTAGATTGGATGAGAAAATAATTTTACTCTCTGCTGTAAAATTCAAGGGAGATGAAAAAACGCGTGAAATCGTCAAAAGTAAGAACAAAAACTCAAGGTAAGAATCTGAAAGCAACGTAATAGAAAAACGTAAGGTAAATGAAGAGATTTACAATCATTTCATTACGTAGGAAAATATGTTTGCTTGCAAAACATTTTACTTAGGATCTTTCTAAAATGTAATTTTTTGCTAAAAATTAAAAATTAATTTTTTCGATTGCTCAATAAAGTATACATAAATACGTGTGTATAAAATGCATTCTCATCTGCTGGATCATATTTTCAATAATGTAAACCGACGAGAGGCTTTCCAGGGATTTATCATTTTTGTATTTCTATTTATAAATTCATTTCTCATCAATAATTTTATAATTTATTTAGTAAATGTACCACCATGCTCAGAACCAGTTTGAAAAGCCCCACATTTTCTTTTATTGATAACGGAAAACAGCAACAAATATATAATAAATATTCCGTAAGAAACAGTCTTATCTAATGAAATTTAACTTCCAAATTCTTTTTTCATCGTGTCTGTAAGTTTTAGATTAATAGAAGACATCTCGTCAGATGCCCTGTACTGTACAGATGCCCTGCAGACTGTACTAGTATATAATTTCAGCAAGCGTATTATGTGCAACGAAGTAAATGATATAGATTTTAAGTTTCTTGCATTGCCAAATAGAGTCACTGTATGCTGAGCTAGTTTGTATTTGATCTTGGTACACACACACACACACACACACACACACACACACACACACACACACACACACACATATGCTCTAGCAAAACCTTTTTCACCGTTACAGCACACGAAGAAAACATCGGCAACCGGATTCCATCTCATAGGCAATAATTTGGAGGATCATACGAAAGAAAATCAAGAGAGAGTCGAGAAAGATGAAGGATAGGCGACTGGACTGCCCTGCGGCGTCAGCGAGCCTCCGCCCCCTCCCCCTCGCCGCCCCCAGCCGCCCCCGCCGCTCCCGGGCGAATGGCTTCGAGAGCGAAGGCAACGGAAGGGTGAGTAGCTGCCATCTCGTCACTCTGTTGGGGAGATCCTGCATTCGATTATGGGGCGGATCAGCGTGTCTGATTGGACATTTGCGCCGCCGCCGCGCCGTCTCCTTTTATTGCGATTGGCTATAGCGTCGCACTGGTTCCAAATGGGCCGAAAGGCGCGTTTAGCAGAAAAAAATATATCTGTTTTTTGAAAACGCGTAACTTTTTGCATATAATATGGAGGTAAGATATTTTTTAAAGATAAAAAATGCACAATACGGTAGTTTTCTTCGACGATCAATTGCAATTCTAGATATCATCATAAAAGAACACCGCACAATCTGTAAAAGAGAAGTTTACATAAATGAGACACCGCAAAATAAAGGAAAACCTATTTACTGACTACTTCATCTTGTGTGACGAGTTACAGGTATCCAGACACTTCACGATAAAAATAAACATTGATTAAAAGAGTTAACATGAAAACAAGTCGAAAAAGAATGCACGGTCAATTTTGACATTTTGAAAAAGCAAATCAATGACATAGGAGTACACACGTTCCTTTCAGTAAAAAAAAATGGCGTGAACTTGGAAATATTGAAAACAGAAGATTTTTTTAGAAGCGTCTTAGATTGTTACAAATAAGATTATAATTCGTAGGAGAAATCATGAGAATCTCGATCAGGTTTTTCGTCCAGTTTCCCTGATCCATTGAGCAAATGCTGAGATGGCCCCTTGTTTTGCTTCTGGACATAAATGTAACTTCATTTTCTGTGCACGTCTTCTAGAATTCAGTGGGAAATACAATTATATATTATAATAATATATTTATAATAATATATTATTGTTTTTTCTCCCTTTCAAAATTCAAAATTTATTGCTTATTTATCCTTGAAAATCGATTTTATTACATGGGAGTTTTTTTGTTTTTTTTTCTCCCTTTCAAAATTCAAAATTTATTGCTTATTTATCCTTGAAAATCGATTTTATTACATGGGAGTTTTTTTGTTTTTTTTTCTCCTTTTCAAAATTCAAAACTTAAGTAGTATATGATTTAGTGTAGGGATCACAGAATTTTGAAAATGTGCACACAATTCACTTTTCCCCATAGCCCGTCATACGCAGTTTTTAACTGTTTTCTGACGTAAATAAATAAATAAATAAATAAATTTAATGGTTGATAAATTGAGAACTTGATTGTTAAAATGTATGGTATTCGTAAAGGTGAATAATGTGATAGCGTGTAATAACGTATTGATTCTAGATTCAAGTTATAAGTGTGGCTAATTAACGAAAACAGCCTAATAACAATGTTGAAAGCCATCACTCTCTGGATGAGAATTTCACAGTAATCACACACTGTGATAAATGCTATTTAGATCCTTTTATTCACAATAGTGTATTTATAGTTTACCAATTTGCGCATTAATTTTATTTTCTTCTTTTACTTTGGGCCTTTCTATACTTGTTGCAGTTTATTGTAAAAAAATTTCGAATGTGAAATTTACTATTCCCAAGTTGAGAAATATACTTGAATTATGATAAAATATTTACATTATACTATATTTACGTCACACTATAAAGTATTTGAATATTATTTATGTTATTTTATTTAAGTATTTTTTAATGTTTTCTTCGTTTACTTACACGTAACGAAACTACAAAACTTTGTTTAAAGTGTGTTCATTTGAACATTTGTAAAAGTTTTTTGAGAAAACAAATTAATAGAAATTGGTAAACAACTTGTTTTAAAATAATCACGTATTATCAAAGAAACAAAAGTGTGAATTAGTTACTGTTTTATTACTTTGGAGTGACTGAAATACCCCGAGCCTCAATTCGTTATGAAACATGACGCGCCTACTGCCGGATTAACTTGCATATCTCTCACGAGACATTAGCTAAGTTTTTTATGCCTTACGACGTAGCACAGTTCCACAGAAAGGTTAGAAGTTGGTCTGCAAACACATTTTCACTATCAAGGCAATCATTTATTAAATTCTTAATGTTTGTATGGGTATAACTAGATTTATTTTACTTTGTGGGTGACCGAAAAATTCTAGAGTTCGAGTCTCGGTGGTGGCAGAATTTTCGACATTACTCAGTTGGTTAGGCCGAATTCAGTCGCTGTCTGGAGGAGAATTTTTGAAGTCACCTGCTCCGACCCGTAGTTTCCCATAGTTTCTCCGAACACTAGAGGAATTCCCGAGCAGTACCCTATCAAACAGGCCATTGACCGCGCGCGATCTTTCCTTCCCGTTTCTTGGGTCTATGGGTCCTATTCTCACTGCTTACACACTCACACTCACATGCACTACCCTACCGCACTCGTTGATAGACCAGATGCTTAGAGCTTGTTCTGTCTGGGTCGGTACCACTTTGGTGGGAGATATCTGGTTGAGAAAAATCCCCGCAAGCCGGATCTCGCCAGCAGCGGGGGAAGATCTCCGCCACCTCACGCGATAAACACCTGCACTTCACTTACAAGAATAGTGACCTTATCAGTTGACGTGCCCGGGCTCACTAATCAATCATTTCCTTATATAGGTTGACGTGCACAATTACGGGCATTTGACACCGTTTGGGCCCACTGTGCGTCACACGGAGCATCCGCGTTTGCGGCCACCTACATCGCTCGCCTGCGCGCCCTTTAATTCCCCCCTCCCCCCGCCGCCCCCATCGCCGCTCGCGGATCACTCGCTGTGCGAAGACCGGGCGTCGCAGGATCCAATTTATGGGCTGTGAATGAAATTTGTGTCTTTCAGGCGGTCACATTCGAGTGCCGCTCTTTTTCATTTCGTCTGGAAGATTGACTTGGTGGTAAAGGAGGATGCGGATAAGTGAAATCGTGAGAGTGGAATGATGAGAGTGGAGTGAGTATCTGTAGTTTTCTAGACAATTTTCATTTGGTAAGTACGTGTTACTTAAAAACGTGTTGATTCTGGTGTACGAGAATTTTCATTTCATACTGAAGAAACGTGTAAAAGAACATCTGAAGTACTTAAGTATCTTATTTAGAGTCGCAAAATTTCTTAAATTTCACTAGACCAACGTAGAGTTACGCTGTAGAACTACGTTTTAAACCTTGCCGAATTCCTATGAGATTCAATGTGTGGAATAGAAAAATTCCGCAGTGTAGAAGGACGTGACGAAATCATTCATGCAAACGATGGCCTTTCCTTCACCGAACCAAATATTCCAGTAAAGAAATAAAATGTTTTCTTTCTTATTTCTATTTTATATGAGTGGAGAATTTAATAATTATTTATTTCATTAAATAATGCTTGAATTCTTCACTCATTTTAAGTAGATCTTATTTAAGGTTTTTTTCTTGTGTAATATAGTGATAAGTTCTTGTGGAAGATGTAGATAATTTGCTTGCTTAATATGTCTGAAATAAGTAAATATTTTTAAGACACAATGCAATTACCATTAAAACGTTTCAAACTTGTTTTTAATTTTTTAAGAGTTCTTAAGGACCCCTATTGAGATAAAAAGAACAGATGTATTATTGTTAGAACAGTCCATTTACAAGTATCATTCTTCAAATTCTCTCACGCAACAATTTCAAGCATTCTTTAT
The DNA here is from genome assembly GCA_011170035.1 of Teleogryllus occipitalis. Lineage (NCBI taxonomy): Eukaryota > Metazoa > Arthropoda > Insecta > Orthoptera > Gryllidae > Teleogryllus > Teleogryllus occipitalis. The sequence continues at coordinate 201,608 of BLKR01000989.1, forward strand.
TTAATTTTTCTTAGTATATCACACGTTTTTGAAACGTTTGATATTCATAATTACATAGAATGTTTATATCAAATGAAACAATACACCTAATACGTTTTCTTTCACAGTTCTTCAAGTGTTTATTGAAAGAATCTTGAGCATACTGTAACGTCCCTTCAATTATGTAACGGGTTTTAGAATAAAGATCGTGCAATTTTCATTCTAATCCCTTGTCTGTGGTCTTCACTGTGTGATTTTTCAACCCCAGTAACTTGCGATAAATTTCATTGCAAATTCATCAACAGATAATTTCTCCACGAAAAGAACCTACAACCTACCGTGACCTTACAACAACGAGTACATCCTTTTGCGTGCTATACGCAATTTCCATAGCAATTTGAACAAAACATTCACAAAGAATTCGGAAGAACAACTTCCAATGTCACTTATAGCGTCACTTGAATGTCCTCCTGTTCCACGAACTTTCAGCTAGCATCATCTCGTAACACGCAAGACAAGCAAGACCTCGCAGGCTGCCCGCAGCTTCTTCCAGAGGCTGTGTTGCGCACCTGTCCCATTAATTGGCTTAATGGGAACCACTCGCTGACGGCTTTTGAGGGATAATTAACATTGTTTGGGAGCCAGCCCCCTCCCTCCCACCCCCTGGCCCACCCGCATGGGCGCGGGAACCGCCACCGCCGCCTTCGTCGCAGCCACCGCCGGAGAGTTTCGTGGCCGCCGCATATTTTATGCATTAAAGGCGTCTGGAGGAGGCTTTTCACATCAGCGTTTAGGAAGATGGAGGGCCTCGTGAGCACACACCGTCCCACGACCGCACTGCGCTGCCACCCCCACCGCCGCAGCCGCTCCCCTCCCTCTTGGACGCTCCTCCGCAACCCTCAACCCGCCCCCGCCCCCGCCTCACCACCTGCGGCCTCACACCGCCCGCAGCTCGCTTCCCGGCTTCGGCCGCTGGTTTTCCGCCTTGGAAACTCCGCTACTAACCTGCGTTCTGTGGCATGCTCTGATCGTCATTCGCATTTTTGTATTTTTCATCTTCTGTAACATCTTCCAGAGATCGATGTATTCCCGACAGATTGGGGTGTTTGTACGAGCTGCCTTTGATTTGCAGTTCTCCTCCTCTCGCTCCCACTCTATTCAGTCTGCTCTTACGTTTCCTATTCTTCACCTCTCTTTAGTAGTTTTCTGCACTCGTTTCTCCTTTCCGTTCTATTGCTTCCACGTGCATGCCCCGGACTCTCACTCCTTCATTCCGTGTTCCTATCTCTCGTCATCCAGCCTTCATTTCTCGTACCATGTTCCATCTCGCCCTCCTATGAGTATCTTTCAGATATTTCTCATAACGTCTCTCGCCTACTCTCTCTCTCATTCCGTCTCTCCTATACTATCTGCAATATCGTGTATTTTGCTGTAGTTTCCGAGTTCCAGTTCGGTGTGTTCAACATTGCCATCAACATCCCATGACCGATTCATACATTCCGATCCCCGATGTCCAATTCCTATCCTCTGTTCGGCCCAAGCAGAGAATTCAGCCCTTCCCCTCCAACTCCGTTCCCAACGTCGAACCTCCTCCAACCGGTTCCTCGCCCCCATCTCCCTCTCCCTCACCCCCTCTCTCTCTCTCTCTCTCTCTCCCTCTCTCTCTCCTGCTTCCGAGCCGCGGCATCCTTCTTAACTCGCGACCCAACTTGCCAATACTCTCGTAACGTCGACCAACTCCCGACTGCAGTTACTCAACCGACAACGTCATTGTGCTCGCCTGCGCAGCGCCGGGCGGAGGCACGCTCTCGACCTCCCGTCGCCCCCGCCGATGCGAGCGGTCCCGCTCTCCCCTCCTGCTTCCAACGCGGCCCCGCCCACCCGCTCGGCTCCCCGGCGCGCATCTGTCATCTTGCCGCGTCCACCGCTCGCCGCTCGCGCGCTGACATCCATGTCGGCGGGAATCTCCGAACGCATTTGAATACTTTAAAGAAGAAAAGTGCAACAGGGACAGATCTGGATGTTCTATTCCGGAGGGGGATTACGTTGTTGTGGTTTTATGTAGTAGTGTTCGACAATCGAAGGGTTAGGCAGCAGGTTTTATGAGTGACGACATGTGTTTTTGTGAATCGGAGAACTTTGCTAATTAATGAATGTTACAATATTTTATAAAAGTCGCGCACCCCTCACTTTAATTTTTTTGATGTTGAATTATTACGTCTGTGATTTGCTTTACTTTATTCGATATCAATAATTTTTAACGTGGGTGTGTGTTAGACCGTCAGAACGCAATGACTCTCCCTGGAATTGCCACTAAAGAAGGAAAAGTCTGTCGTGTTTGTCCAAATTTGTCTTGACTTTTGTAGTGCTATTTAGGGTCATATATGCTTCTTATGCAAGCTTGTAGGTCCGGAAACAAACTGTAAGTTACTTTAATATTGTTTTTTTTTAATGGAGCATACACTTAAGAAGTGGATAGCCCTCAAGGAAAGCGTAGGCATCCACGGTCAGAGTCTCTATCTACAGGTATTTGGATTTCCGGGAGACCGTGTCCTAGTTCCAGATGCATTAATATCTCTGCCTAAGATGCGGCGTCTCCCGTACTGCCAATCAGAAAAGATATGTTCCCGAATAGCCCTCAAAGAGTTTGTCTGGCTCTCCTTTCGTCCATACGGGCTATTTTTGCTTATCTCATCTGACAGATGAGCGGGACTATATAAATGAAAGTTTCAAGAGCAAAATTACCTTGAAAATTTATATTGCCCATTAATTTTTTGAATATCTTTTATTTTATTTTGTCAACTACAGCTTTTCAAACGAACTATATTGGATATCAGCCACCTTTAAACAATATCAAGGCAGAACACGTTATGGCAGACCGTTTCATTAACGTGCCTAAATTGAGGAAAAATGATAGTTTGTGACTATGCTGCCAAGCGCTCTTCGATTAAAAAAATTGGCACTGCTCCTACGTACACGAAGAGAAAATTTACATTATGTTTGAAATATGAATTCTAACTAAAAATATCCCACACATTCAATTTTTATTTTGTTTTTTCCTGTTACTGTCGAGGAGCGTAGATTTATACAAAACATGATATGAGGAGTACATTCGTCGTTATTTTAAAAGCAATGTTTCAAAATATTTATCACTATATACCCCACGTCTCACATAGTTTCCTCTAAATATACCGTAACATGAAATTCAATATTCAGTATTTTGATCCTCCAACTTCATGTTCAATTTATATAAATTAATTAATTTCATCGTAAGCAGTTTCATACTGGATATGCTACTTCGATGCACCTTCCTATCGTTATAACATGAAAATACATTAAATATGACACGCTAATATTCTCTGTATTATATTTCATATTACTCATATTGGTCGACTTACTTAGTAGTGTTCCATGAATTGAAAAAAAAAAATTAACAGGTTTGGTGATGCTGATCCGTACGGTTAAAGCAATAATCAGCGCAAACTATGTGTATATCAAAATGAAATCCAACAATTCATTTCACGAGAAAATGAATAATTTCTTAAATTTTTTACAAATGGTTCCAATGCCCATATATTGCCCTTGTATTTAACATTTGATAATGACAGGTAACAATAATTTAAGAAAATATACTACAGAATTCGTAGATTAGTAGCTCTTTTTCATACAATTTCCAGATTTATCATGCGTGACCTTGCATATTGCCAACTCTGTGTACACATTTTTCTTACACAGTTAAAAAAACATTACTCAAACACATACAAATCCTATGAAATGTATCAAGTTCGTCTTTCGTCTCTTTCGTTTTCAAACTGCCCACTTCAAAATCAGCAAAGCCGATCCGGTGGCTGAGATCGCTAAGGCAGTAGTGTCGTAGTGATTTCAGACCCAAGGGTCGCGAGTTCGAGTCCCGCCAGCTGATGCATTCTACGGCACAGTTAGCACCGGGTATGCCGTTCATCGTCCTGTCAATAAACATTTGTCAGCACTCCTTTCTGCCCGTTTATTGGTCAGTTTCCAAAATCATCGATCCATTTCTTTTGTTTCCTAGACAAAGTGATTGCCCTGCGCAAATTTTTTCTTAGTTTTAATTAGCTATTCCACTTTTTTTCTTTATGGTCTTTAAATTAATTTCTGATCAGATTCTGCCTATCTGTGCACTATATCTACTGTTTTCCAACAAGTAAAATTTCCTGTTCAGCAAAGTAGTTTTTTTTTTCATTTTGCACAAAATAAATGGTTTATTTCGTATTATTTTCCCTTCATCAATCTTGTTGAAACTGCTTTTGGACGTCTTGCGGTACATTTCAGCTGGTATTTAATGTGTCAAACTTGATGAATTTGTTCATTGTTTTAAAATACCATCCATACAATTCCATCACTCATGTTGAAATACAAGACGCTGATATTTTGCAAGTACTATCTGCAGTTCCTATTATAGCCGAAAAAATATGATTTAAATTTGACCTAATTAGTTTTAAATCTCTTTATAATTTCTATCCTTTCTAACTATTCCAAACATTTATGCGTGCGTTTAAATCATTTAAAATATATACAGCATTTTATTTCCGTTTATATGTAAAACATCTTTGAAGATATTCAATTATTGAATTTTGAGTTCTGAAGACATCACTGATGAACAACGACAACCGATCAGAACGATTCTAACCATTTACTGTGAAATCGAAATATTTGAAAATGCGTATTAAAATGTTTCAAAATTATTCTAATTTAATCCGAATTTACTATTGTTCATTAGAATAATATTAACATTTATTTGGAAAAAGATATATTTTTAATCACAGGTTTAATATAAGTGACATCTTCGACCTCAACACGGTTTCTTAATCACCACAATATGGCAATAAACAGTACGGGTGTCTGGGGAAAGAAGGCATAACAAGAATTGCACTTGGAGAACCCAAGTACTGAAATTGTTGCGCGCCGTCCGCAGAGAACCTTCAGTTAGGCCGCCGTAAAGTGGCGTGCCACGCGAACAAGGTTATAAAGTTGGCTCGCCTGCCACCCCCCCTGCCCGCCCGCTCACCCCGTGGAGCGCAGGATAGCGGATGACTAGCGTTTGCTCGGTTGCCCGCCCAGCCCCGCCTCTCTCCGCACCGCCCCTACTCGCCCAGCCCACTCTGCTCTGTATGCCCCGCCCCGCCTCCCTACGCCCGTTCTGTCCACCGTGCCCACCCGAACGCGCACCCGCCGCCGCGCTGCGCTACTCCTCTCCAGCCCACCTCGCAGCGACCCGGCCCGCTCCGCTCCATATTCCCCGCCTCGCCCCGCCTTGCCCGTCCTCATCTCGCCCCCACCTCGCCCTTCCTCGCATCGCCCTTCCTCACCCTTTCTCGCCTCGCCCTTCCTCGCCTCGCCTCGCCTCGCCCCGCCTCGCCCCGCCTCGCTCCGCCTCGCCCCGCCCTGTCCACCGTGCCCGCCCACCGCTCCCGCTACCACCACCGCCACGCCGCTCCTCTCCAGCTCCCCCACCCCGTCCCGGCGCGCTCCGCTCTATATTCCCCACCTCACCCCACCTCGCACCGCCTCGCTCCGCCCGCCTTGTCCACCGAGCCCGCCCCAGCGCGCGCCCGCCGCCGCCGCCGCCGCCGCCGCGCCGCGCCGCTTCGCGAAAATTAATTGGGGGCCCCTCGTCCTTCCTGGCTCAGAGCTCCCCGCGGATGCTGCGGCACTCCGGCCGGCGCTCCATAAACCGTTTTCTTCCTACAGCACCGATTCCGACGTCGGAGCTAGCGACGGAGTTAGTGATGTCGACGAGGGAGAAGCGGTGAAGACGGTGGGCGTGGATGTGGTGGAAGTTTTGGGTAATGCGCTTGAGGTGGTGCAGGGATAGATGTGGAAAAACGATAACAGCAGTTGTACTAATAATGGTTTGCGGTGATGACTAAGATATGAGCGTTGGTTGTTGGGATGGCCTTGTCGGCAACGTTGAAGTGAGACTTGATTGGTTTCATTCATTGCACTGGTGGCAGCAGAGGCAAAAATTGGCGTGGCGGTAAAGAGAGAGAGAGAGAGAGAGAGAGAGAGAGAGAGAGAGAGAGAGAGAGAGAGAGAGATCGCAGAAAGAGTTGGTCTAATGGCTACAAGACAGACTAATACATCTTGATTAGGCGAGGAAATAGCAATAAAAACGGCGACAAGGAAGGCTAAGAAGAATTCAGTTTGCGAAGCAGACCATACAGGAGGCGGCGACCATACAGGAGGCGAAAACTGTCAAAGCGTCACAATGACGGCGATTTTTGTGGATTTGAAACAATGTCAGCGTACACGGCGGCAGGAACGACAATGGTGGCATCAGAGCAGAGAGTAAGAACGGTGGTGTCGGAGATGGTAGAAGTTGAAGAGACGGGAACGTCGGAGGTGCCGAAGGAGTTATGCGGCCACAGTGTAACAGGCTGCGGAGATGGTAGAGCCGAGGAGATAGGCACGGCAACGGGAGAACGGCAGGAGCGGCGGCGGCGGTCGCGAAGGCAACAGCAGGGGCGAGGCTGCGAAGGGTGACGCTGGGATAATTAAAACGCGGACGACGAGCGGTGGTGCCGGAGGACGATGAGGGACGACGGCAATATCGCGCTCGCGCGCCGCTCCTGGGCCCAGAGCTCTTGGCGCCCGGCCCCGGCCCCGGCCCATGCCCAGGCCCAGGCCACGTGCTGCGGCTCCGACACCCAGACGCTCTCGCCTCTTGGATGGGTCAAGTTCCTTCCCCTCCATCCCTCATTTCGTCCCACCCCGTTCCTCTCTTTTACTGCCCATCCCATACGTTCCCTATTGCTCCTCCTACTCTCACTCAACCTCCCCCTCCCTCCCACTCTCTCTCACTCAATCTCCCTCTCCCTCCCACTCTCACTCTTCCCCCTCTTTCTCACTCTCTCTCTCTCTCTCTCAACCCCCTCCCACTTTGAATCTCTCTCTCTCTCTCTCTTTCCGAAGGTGCTACAATCCAAGTCTCGGGTCTGATTTCCGTGACTTTGCAATAGTGGTGGAACTTTCGAGATCACGAAAATGTTATCTCCTGATTTCATGGGAGAAGAAACTGAATAATTGACTGACATCAATGTAGTGCCATAGCTATTGAAGCTAGAAACCAGAAATTTAGAAGGCAGGTGCCGGTTTCATAGTAAGTAACCAATAAGGAAGACTTTTTCAAAATGCAGCAACTTAAAAGACGCAAATGCGAATTTCGTGTAATATTTTGTCGAATGTTATTAGTAATCCAGCATTGCAGGAATGCAGTGGGTTGCGAGAGCAGTTTGGCTGCGGTGCGGTCGGGATTGGCTGGGTGTGGCGGGGCAGAGAAAGACGGGGTGGTACGGAGATGGTGATGGAAACGAGATGGGAACGGAGATTACGGCGGGGAATTGCAGGATGGCGCAGAGCGAGGAAAGTAGTGATTGGTGAGCGGAACGAAGTAAAACCATGCCTGGCGGTGATGGCGAGGATATAAATAAAAATACCGCCATTGTACGCTATTGATAAGAATGCATTTCCTAATGGATGAATTCCCGGTCTGGATTTCTTCAGCTATTGATATGGGAATGCAGGATATACTATGTAGCGAGTACGTTCGACTAAGATATTTAGCTGTTGTCGACAATCCGTACAATCGTCACTAGATTGTTTGACCCAGTGATCTACAATTTTTTATGGTTACTTTTTAATTCATTTATGGTTTTATGGTTCATTTTTTATTTTAATTTACCTGATTTTATTTATGTCTGTGTCATATTATAGAATTTTATTACGATTCATTTAACATTCTACAAATATAAAATAATTAAAATGGATATTCATAATCCAACCATGATGTGATCTGATATGGGGTGGCTTAATATTATGGGGTTTCCAGTTGTGAGGTTTTCACGAATTGACTTCCACTTCACTACGTTAACGTAGATTTGTCTGCAAATGCGAGACTGTAAGCGAGAACATAAGTATGAATTCAGGAAGCTTTCAAAGCGTCTTCATAAAAATTACGATTGTACTCTGCGAATTTGAAGGTAATCGTGTTATTGATATTTACTTTTACTTCTCACAATTCGTGTTATCGATATTTACTTTCACGCAAGATCTTTGTTTAAAAATTTTAGGCTAAAAACCAAAAATTCATTGAAATTTAGAATAAATTTTATTAACATCTTCACCACAACGATTGAAAATTCCAAATCGTATTTTCGAGCTCCAGAAGACATAAAACTATACATATTATACTAACGGATAAATCTAGTCAAACAAGATTATTTTGTAATTACTGTCAAGTTGGAATTTTCAATTAACAACATCGTCTTCCTGTGTGTAATTGAAGTCCCCATAGTGTGTGTGTGAGATCAAATTACTATGAACTCTGGTGTCACGAATAATAAAGAGTGGGTGACAGTGTAGCAAATATGTCTGTAAAATTCAAAACATCAATTACTCATTGCTGTCAACTTTCCAAATTAAGTAATCAAGACGATGAGGCACATTGTACTGTATATGCATTCAGAAGTACATACACGAAGAGGATTATTTGCGATATCTGCGGATCATGTTAAGACTGATTCGGGTCGTCACTGGTATTTCTCATATTCACACACACACACACACACACACACACACACACACACACACACACATTACACCGTATGCACCCAAATTTGCTGCCATGATATCAATGATCGGAAGCTTTTTAGATTTCCAGTTATTAATCACCTATATTCAAAAATAATATTTTCCTCAAAATTCACTACCTCTGTGAAATATTTGTTAGAATGCAATATTTTGAGTTTTTTGTGAACAAATTATCCAAAAATGACACATTTCCATCTTTTTAACTAGTGGTGCTACAGAATGGCAGAGACATTCATATATTACTTAGTTTCCGTTTATCTTCAATATGGACTATCTTTTGTGTTTGGCCGCACCCTCTTTTCAGCTGCCATCTGTTGTAACCTAAAAGACATTTTTTTTCACGTTTTCTCAATTTTTTCGTAGATCTTTAGTAGAATAATTGAAATACCGGTAGACCGGTAGTGTTGTATATACTGCACGTACGTACACGAGAAAGTAAAAAACCTAAAAAAAGCTGTACGTTTTATTGAAAACCTTTAAAATAAAAATACATTTTGCTTTTCTGTTATGTTCCGCAATATTCGCTTTTTCCAAAACAAATATTAGGATTCTTAAATGTAGGGAACGGAACAAATGCAAGAGTTTTGAGGCAATGCGTATTTGTATGATATCATTTTCTTCAGTACTTAAGATTTCGTAGTATTTAATTTGGTTTTCAATATTTTAAGTTCTACAGCGCTTTCTGTTAAGTTCATAAATATTGATAAAATATATATAAATGTAGGGGCCAGCATTTCAAGGCGAATAAGTCTCACATAGCTTTCATTCCAAAGAATTTTGAACGTCCTTCAAATGTATAGATACAGAGACATATCTCCTAGTAGGGATATTAAACGACTGTTGCACCCGATGAACTTAGCAAATAATGTATCTAAACAAAAATCATTTCAGGGAGAGATAAAGGGTCGACACATGTTCTTGTGAACATTGATATGTGTTTGAAAAGGCATTTAAGTTTGGCAAGCACAAATCCAATCCCGCCAAAAGGTCCGCTTAAGTTCTATGTTTTTATTTATTTATTTAGTCAAAAACTGTATGTGAGGTATGGGAGAAAATCATCTGCGCACGCATTCTTGAGTTCCAGAATCACTTCCCAATAATTTAACTATTAATAGTTGAATAATAATAATAATAATAATAATAATAATAATAATAAAAACAAATTTAAAAAAGCGAGAGATTAACATTTCAAAAACTAGATATTTTCGTTGCCAAATTATAGAAAACTTATTTTTAACGGTAAAGGAACGAACAGATTTGATTTTTCTGTATTGTTAACAAAATAGAAACTCACCCTAAACTCTACTACCACTACAAGCAAAAGGAAAGTTCAACAAAACGTGCGCATTGTGAAGCTACATTTACGTCCAGAAGCAAATCAAGGGGCCATCTCAGCATTTGCTCAATGGATCAGGGAAACTGGACAAAAACCCGATCAAGATGGGGGTCATTGACCCGGAAGCTGAAGTACATTACTTGTTACAGGCATATTGAGTCTCTTTTTAAAATTATACAATGCAAATGTAAACTCATTCATTATACTATATCTTGGTTTTGTTAAAGTAAACATTATTTTTCTTTTTGACGAACAGTATAGTCTCTAACTGTATAGAAACAGTTTTGCAGCAGAAAAGATTTTACTTAATGTTCTTGCCTTATTACCTACGTACGTAGTAGACAGAAAGCAAATGATTCAACGCAAAAAACCTGCATTTTTTCACAGAAACTTCTTGAAACTGCGCGACCCTGATACCGCAAAATTGAGAAGTCTTGTTACTTTATGTAATAAATAACATCCTCTAATACGTTGTGTAGTTCGAATACGTTTTGAGGACTCGTGAAACTGAAATGCGGTTTACATGGCAAAAAATTTGTCCGTCCGTCCTTCTTCATTCAGAAACTGCAATGAAATTGCAGGATTTTGCCAAAAATGTGTATTCCCTGGAATGATCTGACTGGATGTCGCGAACACTTGAATTTGAAACAGACATCCTACGTCACATGACGCTATAATTACCTTTCCAACTCCTTTTCTAAAAGAAGACTCCAATTATGTTTTTAATTTTTTCGAATGGAGCTGCATTTGCAATTACAATTGCGCAGATTCGTTTTACCTTTACATTTGGCAGTTAATATTTGTTAACAATTGTTTATTGTTAAAATAATCAACTTATTTCTGTTAGTTTAATTACTGTTGTTAATTATACATAAAATATAATGTATAAACTTCAGAAAAAAACTGAAAATTAATTGCGAAATACTTTTATGAAATTGAACTCTCTTTTTATTCCTTCTGTGTAATACGTTAACTATGTATAACAGATTTGTAACATTCATTAGAAACCATTGACACACGTTCCCGTAAGTGTGCTATTTCTGAATAGGAAATTGCATCCTAGGTTTACATCAAAGAGATTTAAGGCAAAAAAAAGTTGGTAGATTATGATGTAAGGGAAACAGCAGGTGCACATGCAACCCACAACACAGATTCCTCTGGAGCAGACATTACCCTCGCACATAATTAGTTACAGGCTTCACGTTCCAATACGTTAGTACAGTATAAGGATTCCTGTTTCTGTTCTTTCGCTCGACAGCCCGCTACGGGCCTTGACCGACCAGCCGTGATCCAGCCTCTCGGCCATGGGATAAGAGGTTCGTGCGGTTAGCACGAAGACATCCCTTCACGTATATACTGGTCTTCATAACCTTAAGGTGGGCTTTCTCATCTCACACAGCAATAGATAATGGGACATTTGAAGGAAAGCGCACAGGTATAATTTGCCTCGGCAAAGGATCAAACGCGGGGTTTCTCCGTGGAAAGAAATCGCGCTAACCAACGAGCCACGGAGGAACGCACAAGTCTTCCTAGGTCCTTAAAAACAGGTTTTCCATAATCCATAAAATTATACCTCTTTTAACGTGTACATTTGTATAATGTACCTTCACTTCGTGGCACTGATTCTCTGAAACTTTTAAGCTTGGGTTCCAATACGTAGCAATTTTTACATTTAAAACAATAATTTACAAATTACGTAATGTTCGCACGGACCAACTAGTTAATAATTAATTCAGTATACACTTGAAGTTGGAAACAAACTCTTTCGGTATGGTTGTAAAGCAATTCCCGAGGTCCATATTCCGAAGTTGATTAGGATAAAGTAACAGAATTGGGTAGTAATGGTACAAAACTGAGACTGTGTGTCGATTGTATTTTGCTTACGTTGGCTTCAACAATTTTAAAACCGAAAAATTTATTTTTATTGCAAATGTTTTAATGTTAGAGAGTCAATATTTGTTTTCCATGTTAAAGAGAAAAATTTATTTGAAAATTCCCCACATAGACTAGTATTACCCGCCAACTTGCAATGACAGAAAATTATCTTCCCATCGTCGCCCGTGTTGCATTTCCTGATCATTATCTATTACAAAATATATTGTCCAATTGATGTAAATGTAAACACCAATGTTTGAACTACCAATAATTTAGTTAATTTATTAACAACAATTTATGAATTGTTTTTCAAAAGATAGAGTACCTTTCACATCATGTAAAGAATAAATTTCTCTTGATGTGCAAATTTACTTCGGCCGCAATGGATACATTGTACTTTGATTATACAGAGTGGTCGACGAGTGTTGACGGCGAATCATTCTAGTCAACAGCAGACAGACACAGTCGCGTTCACAGCAATACAAGATTTCCTATACCTTCTCGATCCGTCCTTACTACGAACACTGACCCTAACATTCGAGAACGGGCGAGTATAGTGTCTATGAAAAACGAAGAGAGCAATGGTGAGGGAAGAAAAATTGTGCGCGGAACCCATTGTTTAGAAACCACGTCCAGCATCTATATACAATTAGTTGGAGGAAACCTTCAAGAAGATTTTTATTATCTTTCAGACGATTATTTATTTATTGTTTGTCGTGAAATGCGGAGAGATACCATAATCAGCATAGTTTAGTATGGAGAATCTAAATGTGCCAGTCGTAAGCCGCCAGTTATGACGGTGTAGGATGATGTGGAGGGTAATGAGAATGAAGATGGAGAAGGTAGCAGTAAGATAGTCTCGGGAAACGGGAGAATCTAGGAATTCTGCCGGGAACTCGCCTTGACCTCCACAGATTCCAAATTCATGGACTAGAATTTGAAACCAGATACCCTGAGACTGAAGTCCCGCACGCTGGCCCGCTTTTTTCCCCCCTAGGGCTTTTATACAGCCGACAGCCAGTTGCCCTTTACGTCCCAAAGGGACGCATATTCGACCATACACCAGAGAAACACTTGCGGGCTCCTCTGATCTGGGGTCAGCAGAACGCGAGGCCCTCCGCGACAACACATACAAAGTCAAGGGACAAACAGCCATGCCCAAGGCGGGACTCGAACCCGCGACCCTTCGGACCGAAGCGCTGAGTCGGTACTCGCTCTTAGCCCCCTCGGCCATCCAGGTTGGCACGCTGGCCCGCTACTCTACGAAAATACGCCCCAGGCTAGGAAATGAATACAGTCAAAACTAGTTTAGGAATCCCTGTTTGAGGTCCACTGGTTTAGATTGATTGTTTAATTAGTGATTCTAGGCGCGTCAACATCTAAGGCCATTGGTCCTGTAAGTGTAGGGTATGGCTTTTTTTCGGGAGGTGGCGGTTCTTCCGCTGGGTGGTGAGATCCGGCGCCGACCTACCGTCTGCTAACGGGGTTTCCCAACTAGGTATGCTCCGCCAGCGGGCACCGCCCGAACCGGGACAAGCTCTAAGTTCCCGACCAGTCTCCCGACATGTGGCAGTGTAGCACATGTAAGTGTAAGTGTGTGTATGTAAGGGGTGAGAGTAGGTCAAGGAAGAGGAAGGAAAGATCGCGCGCGGGCCGTGGCCCGTTTGTTAGGGTACGGCTCCGGCATTCGCCTGGTGTTCATCAGAGAAACCACTGAAATCTACCGATCATAGTAACTGGATGCAAGAATTCTCCTCCAGACAGCAACTGAATTCGACCTAGCTATCCAGCTGGTGTCGAAAATCCTGACAGCGTCGGGACTCGAACCTCGGACCTTCCAAACAGAGGCACTGCAGTGACATCAGTGAGACACACCTCCCGATCTACATTCATCGATTACGATTTGAAACTAGACATCCAGAGACTGAAGTCACGCACGTTGGCCAAACGCTACGAAAATACGCTCCAGGCTAGGATATAGGGGGTCGACAGTCAAATCAGTAGTTTCGGAATCCCTGTTTGAGGCCCACTGGTTTAGAATATTCAGTGCGCCCAATGAGCTCGGAGCGTGTGAGAATGGGTGAGGACGGGTGATCCGCTCTGGACACGCGGATTGGCGCGCGTCTGAACGGACGCAACATGATTGACAATTGACTGCGCGGTGCGGCGCGGGAGGGGCCATTCGTTCAATTGATTCTTGCAGCGCGTCTACGGGAAATGGAAGAGTTATCGCCAACATCCGATCAACTCTCGATGCTTAATTTGAGAAGAACAACAGACGACATCACTGGTTTAGTGTTCGGATGCCGCCCGCATCGCTGAAAACGATGGTGAAAATGCGTTTTGTCGTTTAAAACAATGCCCCAGTTGGCGTCGTTTAGCGACGAGCCCTCGAAAAAACTGCAGCGGATGAAAGACGAACGAGATGCATTCAAATGTATGGACATTCGTTAGTAAACGAAAGGAGAGGAATGTGCGGTTGCCTTGGTAATTATTAAGATTTTACAATACATTAGCGAAATTAAGAATTTTCAAGCACCTGTAATTTATGTATTTGTTTTTTTGGCTCTCTTAATAGTTTATATCTGGGTAAGAAAAAAGTTGAAATAATTGTGGGTTTCCTGGGATATCAAATTCATTATACTACTAATTTCATCTTCGTCTGTTTTTAATGAACGAATTTTCAACAAATTATAACTTTGTGAGTGACACTATCATTAGATTTCTGTAAATGTGTCGGGTAATCGAAGTTCATTGAAAATGACTAATGCCAGAACATTTGCTTTAACATTGCTATATTGTCTCTTGTGAATTATTGATAACATAAAACCCATTCTGTGGAGCATAAAGGTCAACAGCAGTTATAACTCTGCTATTTGGGGCCATTCACAAAGCAATTAAACTTAATGCAGCCCTTAATCTCTGAGAGTTACTAATCTTCATGGATACAAACAGTTGGTTTCTTCGAACTCTGGTCAAGAGGGTTTTTATTGATTTGGCATGAACTGCATCATGTATTTTATCCTATTTAGTTTTGCTTTCCTTATGGAGAGTTTCAACTTAATTCATGTATCACATGATTCAGGATATTAGATACTGACCAAAAGCAGAATAAAGAAGATTGGGGCTTTTAACGCAGATCTGCTATGAGCAGAGTGTGATGCTCACAGACATCAAGTTAATCTATGTTTGCAGTTGTAGAGTCAACCTTAGCGTAAACATAGAATTGACGTACTCACTTTCTTTACACATTATCCCTTAACGCTTTCGGCAAAAGTCGGTAGACTGTGCCTCGGTAGTCGATAGCACAGTCTACCGACTTTGGCCGAAAGCAGCGAGACTGATGATAACGGCAAAGCCATCGAAAGCCGGCTATCTGAATAAAAATAACATGTTGACGTAGATGATCTCTTTTATTTCTTCTCATAAGAACGTCAACAACATCAAATCAGAATTCCCGCTACCCTGAAGATTTAAATCACTTTGATTATTGACAGGGTTTGAAGTAAATTACGTTGTGAAATATTGGAAAGGACTCTGATCTGTAGAAGTATCAATTCATTGATTTAACAGCAATGTTTAAAATGTAAATTCAAAAGATCGCTCTTACTATTCCGCTGCAGTAATTTAAAACTCGTAGCCTTCATTCGATGTTTTAAATGGTTCGTTGCTATGGACCTGAATATGTGTTCGTGTATAAGGACACAAAAAAGTGTTTTAAGATTTGTTTCGCTAGAGTCGTACTGAAATTTATGCGTTATTCTGACTGGACGAAAGGGAAAGAAGTGTACGAACGCTCGACAAAACGGACTTAATTTACAACCTACCTTGGCCAATCACTCCCACTTCTTGTTGAATACAACACATACTACACATCAAATTTCTTTTAAAAAATGGCACAAGAGCTAAGATAGTTTAAAAGAAAAATTAGAAGCCTGGTAAAATAATATGTGCCTTCTGTGATTACTCATCTTCTACGAAAACATGGCTATATAGAAATTTCAATTTTTATGATAATTGTCAGAAATTGAAAACCTGACATCCAAAATTCAACTCTATTTGTGTCGTAACTCATTTTCAGTTGAGTAAAATAAAGAATCCTATTAACATCAAATGATTAATAACCTTGTAAATTAGAAAGCAGACCATTTAAACAATCCAGATTGTTATTAATTGTTTTAGTCAATACTAGAAATACTTAAAATGGTATGTATCAACCAGACGAATGAAGGAATGTTCTTCATAACAAATACAGTCCACACACAAATGGGCGTTTCTTCTAAATTCGAATCTTGTACCTTCTTGAAGCTCTGAGTTGAACACAGGTGTGATATTTAATGATGTGTCGTACCATAGAAAATAAATTTTATAAATTCCTTACAACTTGTGTCAATTTAGTAAGGTTTTAACTTTTAATATGTTAAAAAAAGGAACACATTAGTAAAAATATGAATAAAAATATAAATATCTGAATTAGAATGTATCTAAAAATAATTGACAGTTTCCTTCAGAATAATTTCATTTCAGAGCATAATCATAAACATTAGTAGTGATATTCATATTAAGCAGTATATTAGATAATATGAGTCATTGTTCATAATTATTAACGTTTTTAAAAATAAATATTTCCTTCATAAACTAAAAGATAGTACTCACTTTTTATTTCGGGGCAAAAATGGAATATGAGTAATATGTTACCCATTCTTCTGTCCCTAGTTTTGTGTCAGTCTAGCAATGTTAAGTGGAATATAATTTAGATTTGCACATATGCTGATATTTTTCTACAAAATGGCTGACAAACGTTAACCGGCCACCATATCCTTTGTTAGAAAGTTTACTTCCATTACACATCAAAGTTGCCAAATTCAATTTCCTTTAATTTTCAATAAAGTGAATATTTGTTTCCCTAAAATTTACTTCGCTCGGACTAAAATTGAATTACTGCAAATGTGGAATGTAGACACTCGCTTGTGTGTTTCAGTGCGTGTAGTTGATTCCCATTAAACAAATGTGTTGAAGCCTAACCTGTACTATATAATCAGCCAATAATCATAACAATTACGTAGCCCCAGCGACCCCAGGCTCTAATGGGCCCATTAAAATCTCTTGCAACATTGATGAGCCGAACGCAAACGCCATTACAGCCGGAATTCGTTGTGGTGATAAACGTGTTGATGGCGTTGGGCGGGAGAGGCTATGTGCTGAATCCTGGATGATCAACGGTCTTGATGTTTCATGCATGTAACTCGATGCCCTATTACACAGATCCATTATACACAATAGGAAGAGTGCAATGATGATTGTAAGAATCTCATTAAGGATTCTAAATGTAAATGCCGTAAAATCATATAAATATTTGTCTTATTGTTATTAGGAGGAATTATAATTATTATTTGGTCAAACGAAATTAGTATTAAGTCAGCAAATGGGAATTGTAATTGCGTACTAAAAGTTACAGGTAAGTGTTGCGTGTAATTCGATTTAGTGCATGTCCCTTTTTTATTTATTTATTCCTTTATTGGGTTATGTAAATAAAGTATTTCATTTGTATTACTTTTCATTATCTGCAAACGTTTTATTGAACACGATCTAAAACAAAAATATTCGTGTCTGGAATCATTTCATAAAAATGAAGCCTAAGGAACTTACGGAGCAATTTGTATTGGTATTTGTTGTACAGGTCCTGAATTACGATATCAACTTAGAACTTGCAGTTCATGTAAAATAAGAACTATTAAAATTTCACCACGCTATTATGAGATTTCGTTTGCTTTTACTTTTGAAATTATCACCGGTATATAACTATAATTAAGAGAGACTTTCTTCAATCTCCAGCAATGGGTTGCTCTTTTTTCTTCTCTTGGCTTCTGTTGGATAAAATACAATCACCTCTCATTTGTACCTATGTACAAAAACATAGTACATAAGAATTTCTGCGTTCGAGTTCACGGTCTGATATATCTGAAGGAGAAGAGATTCAAGGAGTGGTCAGGCAATTCGGTTTCCTAATACATAATATCTGTGTGTATGTTCAGTGAATAAGTGTCAAATTTACCTACTTTTCAAGGTATAACTTTGAAAGTTTGCATAGTAATCGGAATTTTGGCGACGAAATTTGGTAAAATCTATCAATGTGAGTAACATTTCCCCATTACAAAGTCGATATAATTAATACAATCAGCAAGCAACGACATGAGGTATAAGTCGTGCTATAAAAAGTAGAAAAAATTGACCCACTTATTCACTGCGCATACAGATTTCTCTCACTTATTTCCTGCTTATTGCTCTTCTAAATTTTTGTTCCAACTAAAAACTTTCTTTGTTTGGTTTTCTGATACACATTCGTAACTCCCAAGAGAAATTCGAATATCAACATTACACCGCTATCTTGACAATAACTAGATTTAGCCAACTTTTCCGCAATGTTCATAACATTGTAATTTACTCTTAATAAAAATAATGTAAGTTAAAATTATGGATTTCTTTAATGAATATTAAATAGAAAAATATTTCCTTTTCAGTACTGTTCATTAGTTACGTACCCTCAATAGAGTTAATCACTTTAGCAATGATTCTATTGTCAAATTCCTCCGACTTAGACCTTCCTCAGACCTCTGAATAAAAGTAAAATTATATTATGTTCAATGGATGTGTGTAACTAATCATTGCATATTTTATAGAACATGTAAAATATTTAATCAATGATGTTGAATATAATCATTAATAAGACGAAAGACCTTCACGAGCTTCATGTAATGAGTATTTTAGCCTAGAATAATTATAAATATATGTTTTCGTAAATTTCTCCGCACTGCAGTAGAATACATAATTGGAAAAATCAAAAAGAACTATTTAAATAGCAAGGTATCCATTAACAAGTAACGTTATTTATACAGAATATTTGAATATACGTTTATTTACTTCATTAAATCATAATTTTCGTATGTGTTCTAGGCAATATACAAGGAATTGTTAACATTTATGAAGACGACAATTCGAAAAGAGTTGACAACCCCCTTAAGGTAACAACAATTGACCTACATGTGCTGGTAAAATATGGGGTTCTACACTATCACCAGTATAACTGATTGTTTTCAAGATGTAATTTATAAAAATTATCAATGGTCGTCCAACTTTATTATTTATGAAATATGGAAGCCATTTTGTTTCAGTGTCGTTCTGGGTAAACCTGGTAATATTTATGACAACTAGAGAAAACTTTAAAATAAGGCATTGTGAAGCGTCACCATGTGTGCACAAGTGAGTTGACAAGGCACGCGTCCCATTTTGGAGTTGTGAGGAAATCGAAGATGGCTGGGAGCACCACCCCGCCCCACCCCGCCCCGCCCCGCCCCTCTTTCCCGCCCCGCCCCGCCCCGCCCAGCTCTGCTCCGCTTCGCCTTACCTTACACGATGCATGACTTCGTCTGGGAAAATGAAGAGCTAAGTACACATTGTTATTACATTTTTCTCGTAAATAAAAACGATTGATATGTAAATTTTGCAGAGAAAAACCTAAGAACTTACGTCTATAAGTATTCGTGATTTTGGAGAAAATATATCTCCCATCAAGCTTATTCGCTGTATAGTAGGTACGGAATCGTTATTTTCCTCTAGAAAAGATATTGTAGTGTAAAAATGGCTCAACATTTTAATAAACAAAGTAAAATGTTTCACATCCAAACTAAACAAACGATCTGGAGAAATGTACCTCTCCATCTAAACTATATATAATTATGATCCACAGCGATGCCCTGCAAATTAATACATCAATATTATATCCACTTCTGCGGCGTATCATTCGTTCTAATTCAAATAAAGCTTCCAGAAATGTGAATATTGAAACTAATGTCCACAAATGTTTGGTTTTATGTTCTGAAATTAGATATTCACATTCTTGTCAGGAACGTATCTTCAAGAGTCTTCTCTCAAGCTCAGAGACCTTCTTTGTATTCACTTGGCACAACAACTTAAGATCGTATTGAGTTTGTGATGATTTTTTTTCGAACGATGAAATTAGTATCTAAAACTTACTATTGTAAAGCATAAAGAACAAGACAAATAAAAAATGAAAAATATTGAATAAAACATTTTCAGCTATGGGTACATCATTGAAGTCTCCGACTGCCCGCTAAGATTAGGGAAGAATTGAAGAAATATATGAGACTTTTGGAGCCCAGTGTCCCCATCTGAGGGCTTGGGAATGTCAGGCGCATCCCCGCTGCGAGGGTGAGGCAGGGCAGGGGCGAGGCGGGTTGGGGGCGGGGCGGGGATGGGGGACCAGGCACACCTGCGGGGAGCCATGGCCAGCCCCAAGCGGTGGCGGCGGGCGCGGCCGATTCGATCGTGCGGGGGGACCCCGCACCCTCCCTGTCCCCGCCCTGCCGTTGGAGGAGGCCGAGGGAGGTGGGCGGGGCGGGGCGGGGCGGGGCGGACGCCCGGGCGCCGCCGTGGGCGCGTCCATTGCGCAGGCGGAGCGGGAGGCGCGGCCGCCGCCATACTCACGGACAAAGATGTTGGACATGAGCGTGGCCGGCAAGCAAAACACGATGACCAGGATGTCGGCGACGGCCAGGTTGACGATGAAGAAGTTGGTGACGGTGCGCATCCGCGGCGTGCGGAACACCACGGCGATGACGAAGCAGTTGCCGATGAGTCCCACGGCGAACACCAGTACGTACGCCACGCAGTACACGGCCGTCATGGCGAGCGAGTGGCGGTAGAAAAGGTCTGCGCCGAGCGCGGCGGTGACGTTCCCGCTGGCGTTGAGGGCCAGCGAGCCGTTGTAGAGCGCGTCGCCCTGCTCGCCCTTGTCAGCCGCCGTGTGGTTGGTGGCCACCTTGATGGTGTTGCCGACGAAGTCGGTGAGGTAGCCGCTGGACTCGGCCACGATGCTACGGCTGAAGTTGGAGAGCGGGTGCGGGGCGGGCGCGGGTCGGTAGGCGTGGGCGCGCGCCGCCAGGTGCAGCGGCGTGCTGGACGAGGTGAGCACCCCGGCCGCGTCGCCGCGCCGCCGGGCGTCCAGGTCCAGCTCTTCCGAGTCCGGCAGCCGCAGCGAGGCCATCTCGAGCAGCGGCGACGACGCGGGCAGGCCGCCCGCCTCGGCCATCAGCACGGCCAGATATTCCACAGCCACTTTGAGGGGCGCGGGGAGCGGGGCCGGGGCGCCCGCTGCCTTTACGCTGAGCGCAGCGGAGCCAACGCCGGTGCGGGCATGCACCGCCCTCGCCACACGGGAGACACAGCCGCTTCGACTACGCGGCCGGCGATACTCGGCGCCTCAGAGTTTTGTCTTTCTTTCTTTTTTGTTTCTGGATTCTTCAGCACTACAGAAAATAAGAGCAGCGTTCCTTTTTGTACAGAGGGAGAGTCTATAGACACCGGGGTTGACAATGCACAGCTACAAAGATCACAAAGCACCTAAGCGTTCTACACCAGCAGTTTCTATCACATCGAAACGTTGTCCATTGAAAACAAAATACACCAAAACATGTACTACATGAACTGTTCCTACGTGTCCAATGCGACTAACGGTGAGCGGCACTAGTATCTATCGGCGCCACATGAGGAAGTGCATCCAGAGAGGTGCGTGCGGTGCAGCGACTGAGGGGCGGGTGGCGGAGGCGGTGGCGGCGGTGGCGGCGGGCGCGGAGCACAGCATGGCGCCAAGCGCCGTTCTCTTCTCGACCGGCCGTGTGGAGCCCGCGATCCAGACTGCGCTGCCCGCAGCTCCGCGCGCCCGCTCCGCTCCGCAACTGTTCGCCTGGCCGCCGCGGCGCGCTGTGCCGGCGGCGCGGGCGCGGGCGCGCGCGGGGGCGAGTCGGCGCGGGGCGGGGTGGGACGGGGGCGGGGGCGACGGGAGGGGGCGGCGCGGCGGAGGCTGCGATGCAGCGCGCGCATGCGGGTGGGCGCGGGGCTGCGGGGGCGGGGGCGGCGGCGGCGGGGGTCGGTCGGCCCGGGGCTCGGCGCGCGCCGGAGCGTGTGCCCGGCCCGCGCGCGGGGTGGGGACCCAACCGACGCGGCCGCCGCCGTCGTAGGGTAGGGCCTGCGCCCCGCGCGACGCGGCGCGACGCGCCGCCGCCGCCTCCGTCGCCACCGCCGCCGCCGGCAGCCGCACAACCCGGGCCTGGGTCTAGCGGATTTATCCAAGGGGTCTCCTCGTTTGGCGGCGGCGGCCGCGCGCGGGCTGCGTCCACCTGATGCCTCTTTAATGCGATAGACCCCGGGAAATATTGATACCCGCGGCGGGGTATTGATTGTGACGCGCGGCGGTGGCGGCGGTGGTAGCGTCCTCGCGGCCGCGCTCCGCTACCGCTCCGGGCGCACCTGCTCGAGGACGCACCCGCCCTCCCCGCAGCCCCCGCCACACGACGCCCTTGCCCTCGTCCTCGCCGCCGCCGCCGCCGGGGTGCAGCTGCAGCCCGCAATGCACTGGCGCGTGCAACAGGAGGCGCCGCCACCGAGGGGAAGATCGCACGGTTGTTGCTGTCACCTCGCCAGCTAAACCTCTAGTAGGAGACGGGGGTGAGGCGAAGTATGAACCTTCTGCGATGTTTTAGACAGTTTTGTCTCGGATACTTTGATGCGGTTTTCTTCGAGGAACTTTGAGGAAGCCCTTGAGTTTCTGCGAGGATGGATTCACTGAAAATCGGGGAATGTGACGTGGGACTAGGTTGACCATCACCTTGATAATTTTCAAGTTCCTAACTTTCTCAGCGAAGTATCGGCTGTCGCGTTGAATCATTTCACGTACCTATTAAAAGTGCTCATGTTTGTCTGTGTTAACTACACTCCCATTGGCTCGTTTCAGTTATGAAGCATATTTACTTCAATGACTGTTAGAACAACGTTACAAGAATGATTCCAAATTAATTGAAAATGTTTTTTTCTCTTGCGGTGAGGAAAATACGGAGCCAAAACATGTCAATTTATCTAATATCTTGCTGGAAGCAATCCTGTTTTTAAGTGGGGTTGTTACAATTAATGAGTCACATTAATTTTGGTTTCAACTTTGGGCAGACAACACAAAAAATTGGAGATGTTTTAAGTTAATTTAAGTGAATGATGGTATTTTGAAAATATTGCATAGTTCATCTTCCTCTTCTCCCAATTACCTACCTCAGACTCTATATTCCATTGGAAATATAATGTAACTTACTACATTTCTAAAGCTAATATAATAAATGCCTGAACTTTTTTAATTTTCAGGAAAATTGATTATAACTATCGCATGCTTTAAAATCAAGAAAATCTTCAGTCTATAAAAGAGAATAGTATTAATAATCCGTAAAATGGACATTATTATTGAAAACTCTCGTTAGAAGCTGGCCTGTTAATGATTTGAGCTGAAACCTCCCTTTTAAACTAAAAAATGTCAATTCTTAAAAAAACGTTTATTGCAAGTTTGGAGTTAATCATATCTTTAAACAATCGTTTGTTCCTTAGTTTCCCATTATTTAATATCTTTCTGTAGTTTCTGAATATTTCTAAAAGCCCATGACTGGGGTTGTATTAACAGCATTTCCCAACGATATCTAGGTTTTACTTTACGATTCAAGATGACGTACATTCAGTTTTCTCTTTTCATGATAGTTGTACTTTACGTGCAATACGTGAATAGTAATATGTAAACTATCTCATTTGTATACGATCTTAGAAAATAATTATTTCTGTATTAAGAACGTGAATTCATTGTTTTCCCCCGATCAAAATTGAAATATCAGTTTCCACGATCAAGTTTGACAGCCCGTCTCGACAAAAAACCTTAGTATCCTACAAGAAACAATCATTTTGTTCACGAAATATAAACAAAATGTTTACTCAGATTGTAAAAGAATACTTTTATTACGAATCATTGTTGTATCTATGCTCTTTAAGATTAATGGAACAAATTTCCTTCTCCGTTCGCCGTTTATTGCGCAAAAATTGTTTTGAACGGTGACGTCGCCCTGGAAAAGATCCTCTTTTCACTGTGAAGTCTCGTTTTTCAGATGTCGTAAGAAAACGTCTTAAGATACGCATGCGTTGTAGGACATAAAATCGATCATTTTTACTCGAGCGTGGAAAAAATATATTTTAATGTTATATGGGTAGTCTGCCTTTTGAAAAACATGATCGCATTTTTCCCAGAATCCATTTATAAGTAATTGATTTGCACATTTTTGTTTAAGTTACGTACAGTGAGTGTCAAAAGTATTGGAACACCTACGAAATTTCAGTAAATGAATAAATTTCAGGAGTAAAATGCAAAACAAATGAAAAATGTAAGGTCGCATTGAAAAAAGTGTATATTTTGTAATTGTTATTAGCAAACAAAACATAACATAACTTATTGAACAACTTAAAAAGAAGTTTACAAACATTAGTACGCAAAGAAAGTCAGTCAAAAGTATTGGAAAAGCCATATGATCGGTAGTTAAAAATTAAATAAAATTGTAACTGTAAACAAATTAATATTTGGTGAGATGTCCTTTGGCATTTATGATGGCTTCTATTCGTCTTGACATTAATTCCACAAGCATTGCTGTCATATGTGGCAAGATAAGTTTCCATTCCTCCTAGAGTGCACGCTTAAGGCTATTTGTTCATAAAATCGGTTTGTTCCTATTTTTTCTCCAAAATATCCCATAAATATTCATTAGGATTAATGTCTGGAGATTGTGATGGCGTTTCCAGATATCGTGGCGTATTGGAAAGGATCGACATTCTTGCATTTCAAGCCCTGTGCTTAGGATCATTGTTCTTCTGAAAAATGAAATCGCCCATTTGTTCAGCACTTTTGTATAGTTTACTTTGCACAATATCGATGTACATTGCACGGTACGTTGTACCATTTATAAAGTGAAAATTCTCCACACCAGAAGCTCTCGTAAACCCTCCACCGAGTACGGAACCACCTCTGTATTTCACTGGGGGCCGGAGGTTCTCTTCGTGAAATTCGGAGTTTGTCTTCCTGCGCGCGGTACATCTCCCATCTGCACCAAAAAATTAAATTTACTTTCATCAGTAAAAATAAATTGATTCCACATTTATTGGCAAACTGTTTCAATATTTTTTGGTAAATTATAAGTGTTTTTTTCTATTAATGTCATTGATCCAGAATTTCCTACGCGCCACACGTCCACAGTACCCAGTGTTTCTTAGTATTATGCGAACTGTACTTGGAGAAATGTCTATTCCAGAAGCAAGTTTTGGAGCACCAAGTTTTGGATATACTTTAATGTCTCGAAAAAATTCTTGTATCACGTTTATTCGGCAACTGTGGCTGTCCACTCCTGCTGTTGTTTGACAGTGTTTTCCCAACACAGTACCTATCAATTACATTAAGCACTGTAGTGTGTGATCATTGTACAATCTTTCCAATTTCTCTTAAAAATCTGCATTCATTACGCAAGCGAATCATTATTTTTCTCTCTTCTACACTTGTTTTCTTTTCTTTGCACCCCTTACCGACATTTGATGAACAAATACTTCAGTATCGTACACTTTTGAATCACCGACTGGTGAATACCGGAAAGGACCCTGATATGAAAACCGTTACAGCTAAGAATTAATAGGTGAGTCCCGATTGACAATGTGAAGGTCAATACACAGGCGGCTGCGGCCGCGGTAACTTCTAGGAAAGCCGTTACTGTGTTTGAGAGTTTGTGTGTTTCAATACTTTTGGCTTCTTTTTTCTACGAGATACTTGCTCATATTTGTGGTTTCTCGATTTTCTGTACTTCATTTTAAGTGTTTTTTTTATTGTAGCAACTTTACTGTGTATAATGCATTTAATTCCGCTGAAAATTTGTGATTTATATTACTTTTCTTTGTAAAATTTACTCATATTCTCAAATTTTCAAGGTGTTCCAATACTTTTGACACTCACTGTATGTTTTAGTTTACTCATTGCGCCTGAATAAATTTCGATAGTCAATTTATATTTATTTCATGTCTGGAAATTGCCAAATGTTCATAATATTCATCACTAGCAACCATTGAGTGAAAGATATATCCACAGCAATGATCTGCTTGGATAAGAATTCTTAAAATCAAATCAGTCTCAGAAGCATCAAAGGTAAAGAAAACTACGAAGGCAAACTGACACGCTAGTAAACAACTGAATGGATTTTGTTTTCAGCACCTTCACAGTCTTAAGTCCAGATCAATGAAACAAGTTGCAAATTGTCCTATTATTATTATTATTATTATTATTATTATTATTATTATTATTATTATTATTATTATTATCATCATTATTATTATCATTATTATTATCATTATTATTACAATCATCATCATCATCATCGTCGTCATCATCATTGTTCCTTGTCGAGGCAAAAACAGATGTAAGTTTCCTTCAATATCGTCTGTTTCTGTAGCTGTGACGAAGAAAATCTCAGGCAGGCGGAGTTTGCTAGTTATGATGAAGGGAATGCGTCATGTTCGCCAGATGTCTTACCCCCAAGTGGGAATTAAAGAAAGCGCAGACATGTGAGATAAGGTTAGCTTAGAAACTCGACCCAAAATGCCAAATACATACTTACATTATTATCATTATTATTATTATTATTATTATTATTATTATTATTATTATTATTATTATTATTATTATTATTATTATTATTATTATTATTATTGACTTACGTCTCGAAAATCCTCCGGTTTTCTCAGGTGTGTGGGGCCAACATTGGCAGACCACATACTTGGTCACGACTCGTGATAAATTCAGCAAGGAGGGAACTATTCGACATGTTTCTAAGATGACAGATTTTTTAGATTTATGGATTATTGCAT
Source organism: Teleogryllus occipitalis (assembly GCA_011170035.1). NCBI lineage: Eukaryota > Metazoa > Arthropoda > Insecta > Orthoptera > Gryllidae > Teleogryllus > Teleogryllus occipitalis. Next base: position 228,204 of record BLKR01000989.1, read on the forward strand.
TGGGGTTTAATTGTAATTTTTGACTATACTTTTTACGGTTTTTGTTAACCAGACCAGTTGCTGTGATAACATATGTCATAACTTCAACAGAATTGAGACGATATATTTCTCTGTATTCTATGGCCAAGGAGGTATATTTGGTGATGTTTTCTCTTTATGCCTTATCAATGTTATGATCTGAGGGATGCGTGATAACAATGTGTTAGATCTTTTGTCGGTGAAGTCGTGAACTACAATGTCTGGTCCATTAGCTGCAATGGTTTTGTGCGTGTGTATTTGGATATCACAGTATATCCTGTAATTTTTGTTTTCCAGTTCTGGCTTGGCTTTATTCTTATAATATGCACATATTTTGTCAGATGATATTAGACCATATATCACTGCAAGGGCTCGATGGATAATGTATGTGGTTAGATTGTGCCGGATTAGGTATTCTGCGGTTGCTAAGTTTGTGCATGACGTTATTATGTGTTCTATTGTTTCTGGCGCTTGATGGCATACCGTACATTCATCTCGGACGTCCGTTTTTAATGTATGTTTTGCTGTTGTTGGTAGCAATCGCCTTATCTTGGATGGCATTGATAAATCTTTCAGCCTCTCCAAGAAGAGACCCATCCTGAAGTCAACGCACTGAGATGTCTTTATCTGCATTTTCCAGGGAGTGGGGAAATCTACAGTGAAAATGTTTGGACTTCCGTGATTGTATTCTGTCATCAATAGTGGTCACATACGGATAGTTCTTTATCCTCCAAATTAAGCGGAGTATTTCCTTTGTCATAAATGGAAATAGCTTTGCACATCTCTGATGGTTCAGATAGAAAGTATATTTTTATTGCAATCACTTGATTATTGTGCAGGCTTTTAAGGTTTAAGAGGCCTCTTCCTCCTTGTTTTCTGGGAATGTGCAATCTTTCCATAGCACATTTCGAATGGTGGATTCTGTATTTGGCGAGCATTGTGCGAAGCAGAATATTCAGATTTTTCAAAATCAGTTTGTGATCAAAGTATTACGTCGCAAGAATACGTCAATACAAGAATACACCATAGGTTGAAGGCTTTAATTTTGTTTTTAGCAATGAGCTCTGTTTTTAGAATTTCGTGAAGACGAGATTTAAACATGTTTTCCATGTGTTGTTTGTTTTGTTTTGTATCAATTAATACTACTTGTCTGAATCCCAAATATTTATACATATGCTCAGGGTCCACTGATTGGATTGTGATGCCATCCAAACTTGCCTCCACCAGGGTTAATTCATGGATTAATTGGTGGTAAATGGTTGGCTACTGAAGCATATGGTAAAAATTGTAATAAAAGGCAATGAAAAAATAAACTATACACGGATAAAGATTGTTTGCAATAATATGAATCTCTCACACAACGTTTCCTAATTTACATCAGAAAATAGAAAGAGGAACTAAGAGTAGTTCTACTTACTAGGGAGGGTATTATTTTCCGTTGAAAATACTGCAACAAATATATAATACTACAACAATTGTACAACTAAAATTTACTTTTGACCAACAAACCACTAAATCACTCGTCAAATTTCATCAAACTTCGGAATCAAGTCAAGACTTTCTGTAGGTATCTGTGTACACTAGAGCTCTCTTTTGAGCTACTGTTGTGAAACTTCCCGTAATGAGCTTGTGAGCAGTAGATCGAGTGTATCAAGGTACCTCGTGTATCAATGTGCCCCAGTTACCCCTATATGGCAGCTAACATAACGGTAGCTAAATGCTGAACATGAGAGGCAATACGTGGCAATTATCCCAAAACTGGCATGTATTTTGAAACACAAAAAAATTTCTCTCGAAAATGTAGACCTTTCTTCAATGCAAAAACGTCTACTACTGATATTAGCTGTTACACCTGTATTAATTGATTAAAAATGTTGGTATTAAAATAATGTAAAATTGAAAGTGAAGTATATTTTGGGAAACAGGAAAATTTTATTTCAATAAAGCGCATGAAAACATGCACGTGATTGAGCTAAACATTCTTTCAAGTCTCAATTTAAAAGTTCAGATAACCCAAGATAATTGTAATGCATTTTAAAGGGATCGCACTCTAAATGTTCGTCATATTTTGTTTATTACACTAAAATAAAGAATTATTTTTGTTCCCTTTCTCAGTAAGATAAAAGATTCTTAAATATGTAACAGAACACTCACAAAGGAAATAGCTTCTTATATTTTTGAACTTTGAAAATATACAGTTTTATTTACTTGTCACTTCACACGTCACTCATAATTTCAAGATATAATTGACCGGATGACATTGCCTGAAATCGACTCACAAGCTACAGTTTTTATTTCCATTTAGAAATTCAAAGAAAATGACTTGGTTGACGTTCCACATTGTATTCGTGTGCTAACAGAAGTGGTAATACTAATGGTAGCATTTAATGGTGCAGCGAAAGCTGTTACGAGTGCCTTTCAGTATTACGAGTGTTACGAGTGCCTTTCAGTATTACGAGTGTTGCGAGTGCCTCTCTGCAACTTTACAACAAAAGGATTACTTCGTTTCTATTGTCAGTAGATTGCAAAGCTTTGCAATTGCATTCATTATCAATACATTTATAACTGAATTCTAAATGTGACATACAGGATTGTGATGCAACACGTGAATCGCAAGAAAATCATAAAGGTGTTTTAAGGTAATTATTTTTTCTCGGGAAAACTAATTACAACATACTTACAGACTTTCACGAATTATGTGTAATGGTCTTGCTCTTAGATAAATCTATCATCAAACTGCTAGAAAAACAGCAGACAGCAGTTATTTTTTGATATATAATTTCACCATATGTTCATTTCTGTTTCACTAATTTGATTAACAACAATTTTTACTATCTCGGTTTATTCGTAATATGAGGAAGTATTGTAATCGTTCGCCGGAAATCGGCGATTTTTCGATAGAAAAAACTCTTTTTACCGGGCGATAGTAACGAAAACATTAATCAAACTTGTTACTTCATATAGAAAATTATGCCTCTAACAAGTTGCTTAGTTAGAATACATACAATAAATGTTTTGCAGGTCCTTGATTCCGAAATATCGATCTACGGTATCTGCCAGTCTGTCTATCCGTCTATCCGTCTGCCTGTGCTAAACGCTAGCGCCAGTGGCGGTCGGTCACCGAAAGATGAGGCGAAGAGCAAACAACTTTACTAAAGTTATGAATTTTCAGTATTTTAGAAAATAATCGCATAATAGAAAAATATACAACTTTTTGAATGATAATGGTAAAAAATAATCTAATGAATAGCTGTGAAACAACGAGAAGCACTTCGTTTCGCTAATATTAGCCCATTGAATTAAGAGCTCCCAGTCGCCCACAGTGACTCATCCGGCCGCTTCGTGCCGTATTCCTCTGCACGGCGATAATCATTTCAGTCATCGCTGCTTTCGTAGAATCTCGTCTGTTTCCCTTACGTGGTAAATATTAGAACGTAGGATGAACATATGAAGGAATAAGTGAATTGTTTTTGTGTGCGTCTTGATTATTGAGTGCTTTTACTAAGTGTGTTAGTGCCTTTAGCTCTTACTTTCTCGGCCACTGGGTCCGGCACTGACGGTCCGGGATCCGGCACTGACCTATGTCGGCTTGCCTCAAGCAGGTATCTACCATTGGCGTGGCACCGCCTCAGCCAGAGTAAGCTTTAAGCTCCCGACAAGTATGGTAATGTAATTCGTGTAAATGTGTGTATAGGTGAGCATAAGACAAGGAAGAGGAGGAAAAGACCGCGATTGTTAGGGTACTGCTCCGGCATTGCCTAGTGTTGATCGGAGAAACCACGGATAACTACCGATCAGAGCAGCCGGCCACTAGAATTATCCTCAGACAGCATCTGAATTCGACCTTGCTATCTAGCTAGGCCACCGTCAAGATTCGATCCCCAGGACCTCCCGATCGTAGGCATTGCAGTGACATCATCAGTTGATGACCTGAAACACCCTTGCCGGCCGTAAGTCTCTTGCACTGCCTGTTGTTCGACCAGATTCATTCATTCATATCGCGAATTGTAAGCTTAGCCACAGAACTTTCATTTGAGCACAGTATCATTAAGCTGTTATTTCGAAGGGAAATTAGCAGCACGTTCACAACGTCGGTTTACTGGTGAAAATTACGAAGTGAACCCTAACGCTCTTAGGTAAGACCAAACGATACAAAAGCCTGTGAAGTAAGTACATTTCTTTAAGGGATACTTGTGAGATATACAAAATGTGTAAAAGACATTTAACCTAATTTTCATAGTTAATGAGCATTTATGAGGTCATTTCTTTATTTCTATACGAGAAAAGGTGATGTTACTGCTGAATTTAAAAGTTTAACTGGTTTTTCTAATATTGAGTTGTATGTGAAAATGCGAGGGTCGGTCAGAAAGTAATGCCCCTTTTTCGTTTTCTCCACAAATATTTATTTGAAGAATCCGGAATTTGCACACAATATTAATACAGGATTATTCTACTGGTTCTATTTTTCCACATAATTTCCATCGACTTGTACAGCCTTGCGCCAGCGTGAAACAAGGGCGTGCATGCCTCGCCGGCACCAAGATTTTTCCTGACGGCGTTGCCTTTCCTTCACTTCGGGTCATCGTCAATTTTCCCTCCGCGAATAGCGTTTTTCAGTGACTCAAAGGGATGGAAATCGGAAGGGGCTAAATACGAATATGAAAAGGTACACGAAAAAATAACGAACCCATAAAAAATTTTCAGTTCAACATTGAACCTTTTTCAATACACAATTACCTTTTACCCATAACTTACAGGGAATGTGTTGACCACATAATTCAAACAACGGTTGGCGACGGGATGATTACGATGGCAAAACACCGTACCTGAGTCCAATTTTCATTGTTAAAAAGAAGAAAGATATATGCCTCGACGCGCGTAAGCTCCCGCTACAGCGAATGCTATTACTATCCCATATCGTGACCGCCCTTCTGAAATTAGGAGATGACGCCGTGCAATGTAAAATGGACTCTACCATTAATTTCACCGCATCCTTGTGACAAATCGTCATTGAGAAAAATTCCCAGAAACACACTGGATACATGCGTCGTGAGAATAGCTATGTTATTCAGCAGGCAGCATCTATATATTTAAAAAAATAAGGTATTCTGCCATGGCTTCGTTTAGAGCTTCTACTGAATCGATTGTTGTATTTTTTCTTTTAAATGAAATAATATGATCCCTAGATGTGTTATCAGATATTGTTTGTGTTGATTCACCAACATTTTTGGTGTAAATTAATTAATTAAATCATTCTTTAATAGTACGCTTATCAATAGTCAATTGCTTTCTTCCAAAGGGTGGCGGTTTCAAAATCTTTATACATGAGTCAGAGGTGAGTCCACGCTGCTTGATGTTTTGTTTTGATTGTTGAGATTTGTTTACAATTCGTCAAGGTTTTGTTTCAGTGTAATAATTGCATTGTGGTGTTGACAGTTTGCATGTATTTGCATCTGTGGTGTATTTTGTAGAGAACATTCGCACAGTGGGGTTTGCTCGGTTGTAATACTTTAGCGAAGTTGTTTACAGGTGATGTCGAATTCCGAGTCGTTGTCCACGCGTCCCAAAAGACGTTTTTTTCAAAACGACCGTCCGTCCGTCCGTTCGTCAGTCCGTCTCTGTCTGTCTTGGAACACTACTAGTGACGAAACCATGAATACGAACTTTTCCAAATTTAAGAAACCCCTGTCGATCTGGTTTTAGTTGAAGCTTTGAAGTTTTGAAAAACATTCTTTTAAATTTGGGGGTACTTTACATGAAGCCCTCCGGACATTTTCAAAATTTTCTCAAAACCGGCTCCAATTTCTTTCTTTATATTTCTTGTAAGAATAGAGTAAAATACACTTATAAAGGTGGCATACGTCTGATTTTCGCGGTTAACACTTTGAAAATTGCAAAAGTTTGATTTTTTCGGCGTCTTCAACTGTTAAATTGAAGTCAGAGATTTTTCCTTCGATAGAAATTTGTTGTCTATAATTTCTTTCATTAAGATCATGTAAATTCTTTTGTATATAATAAGTAATGTTTAAGAATTTCGTAATATAAGACGTTTTCGGGCAATAGTGCGTGCAATATTTGCAATTTTGAAAAATAAGAAAAACAAGATTTTCTCAAAAACGTCTCCAATTTTTTTCTTTTCATTTTTGATAGAATTAGTGCTAAATAATATACGATGACATAAACGCAATATTTCTCTATTTTTTTTGTTTTTTCAAAAATTACGAAAATATAATTTTTTTAGTTGTCTCACACTGGTAATATTTACATTAGAGGCGATTTCTTCACATTATGATATTTATAAGTACATATACTTTAATTAATGTCGTACAACGTTTCTCGAAAACTCTACAATTTTCTGTGCAAATGAGCTCAAAATTCTGCATTTTCAGAAACGCTCAAACGCCATTTTCTCAAAAACGGCTCCCAATTTTTCATCAAACTTTTCGGATGGATAGTGCTAATTGCACTGTTTAATATGACGTAAAGTTCATTTTGGTGTATTCTTCTGTTTTTTGAAAAATTACACAAATGTGATTTATTTAAAATAACTCTCTCGTCGTTAATTTGCACATTTCCATCGATTAATATACATTATTGTTTTTGCAGGTAGATGTGCTTCGAAAGATTTTAAATTAAGTTTTTCGTAATCTCAATAGATTCCTGCGAAAAGAGATTCAAAGTTTGCATTTACAGTAACGGTTAAACGCCATTTTCTTTACAATGGCTTCAAATTTTTCAATGAAAATTGCCATCTAGGACGAGGTTTTACTCTTCTGTAATATTCGTAAAGTAACATTTCGGTTATACTATTAGGAAACCGAAAAGTTGAGAAAATGTCAAAAAAATGTACTATGGTTGACAATAGATGGCAGCTGGCGAGAGAATGGAGCAAGACCTTAAAGCCAGTCCACACAAAGGAAATTCGAACAATTTGGTTCGAGAAATTCTTTGTCATTTTGTAGCACCTTTAGTTTCTTCCTTTTTTGTCCAATCGCCAACCGTTACTTACATTTACACTTATGCTTACATCCACTAAAACGCCACACATGTCGGGAGACCAGTCGGGAGCTTAGTGCTTGTCTCGGTTTGAGCGATGCATTACTGGTGGGAGATACCTAGTTGAGGAAAACCCGTAAGTCGACGGGTGGGTCGTAGCCGGTTCTCGCCATTCGGCGGGGGAAGATAATCGCCAACTCCCGTAAAAAACCTGCACTGCATTTATAGGTCTTTTGATCTGAGTAGATGACACCCCCGAAATCACTAATCAATCAATCTCGATACATTAATTTGTTGGGATTGGCAGCTTCGAAGGAAAGGCCGAGAGCGTCCTTACGTCATGCTCAGCTACTGTCAATCACCTACTTTTAATCGACCCTTAGCAAGGGGCCTGCCCCTAAAGCGTTGTAAATCTGGAAGTCCTTCGACAAAGCCACAACCCTGCGCGAATTTTTCGATGCCAGCTAAATATCTGGGACACAACCGACCGATCATGAGTATTCTAGATGTCGGATCTCATCGGTCTCATTCATACTTTCCGCGAATCGATTTCAGGCGTTCACTACCAGAGCAGTACCATAAACAAAGCATCACGGACCGCACGCGATCCTTCCATCCTCATACCTGCTACGATAGCTCATCGACTACAAGTGCTGTACCATTCAACGGATGTTCGGTATTAGCTAGATTGTTGGGTCGAATGTAACGACTCTCAAAAAGAGCATTCTAGAGGCGACTGTTCTGAACGGAAGTTTTCCGTGCTTTTTCCACCAATGCCGGAGCAGTACCCTAACAAACGGGGTGTCAGCACCGCGCGCGATCCTTCTTTTCTTACCCTCGTCCCTTTCTCCTCTCACACTCCTACATGCACTTCACTGAGACACATATCGGAAGATCAGTCTGGGGCTTAGAGCTTGTGCCGGTTGATTGATTACTAATTTCTGGCGCATCAACTACTAAGATGATTAGTCTCGTAAGTATCGTAAATATTTTTTTCCTCGGGAGGTGGTTTTCCCCCGCTGGGTGGCGAGATCCGGTGCCGACCTACCGTCGGCTAGCGGGGTTTCTCTCAACCAAGACTCTTCCACCAGCGGGGTACAGCTCTAGCCGAAACAAGCTCTAAGCTCCCGGCCGGTCTCCCGGCATATGTGTTAGAGTAGGGTATGTAAGGGTAAGTGTTTGTAGGTAAGGGGTGAAGATAAGACAGGGAAGGGGAATAAAAGATTGCGCGCGGTCCGTGTCCCCCCGGAAACTCGCTAGCCGGCATGTAGATTGGAGCCGGATCTGACATTTCAGCATGGGCAGCACACCGAAACCTCCCTGGATATAACTACATTTACGGGACTCATCACTTTGGTAGTTGACGTACCCAAAATTAATAATTACTCTTTCTTTCTCATCTTGGTCCATCCCCTATCTCGAGGCAAGATTCGAACTGATACCTCTTTATCGCGTGCTCCATCTCTTATGACGAAGAAAATCTCCGTAAAGCAGGGGTTTTCAAACTTTTTTCATCCATGGCTCCTGTGACCTAAACAAAACATCCCGCGGCTTTTCGCTGGTAACAATAAGTTTAATACAAGGGTTAATATAGGCCTACAAAAGATTCAACACCAAGGAGTTAATGATATAATAAGCTTTCGGTAAAGAACTTGCCAGATTGAATTAATCCACAATTAATTTGTAAAATAAATCATATACATTACAAATAACATATAAAATGATAGACCAACATTATTTTGTAGATATAAATGACACAATAATTATAGTAAATCATATATAAATATTATTTTTAATAAATCTTCGCAACGCCCCTACCTTATGGCCGCAACTCCCCTGGGAGCCGCGACGCACAGTTTGAAAACCAATGACATAAAGTGATAGACATCCCGAATGTAGCTCACGAGCTGGGAGATATCGGCGACCCAATAAGTGCCGCCTGATGAGCTGGCCGAAATAAATATAAAAAAGATTTACGAGTTAATAACATCAAAAGAAATTCGCAATGAGCTCACATTTCCCACAAACTGAAAGTGACATTACTTTTACCCTCCCGATGTTTACACAGTCCTAACCATAAGCTTGGGTGAAAAAAAACGCTCCCTTTTAAACACTCCGATTTCCACATAACGTTTTGAAAAGATTGATCAATTGTTTATTATGGCTTCATTCTCTCCTCCGTATTTTGAGGGGAGAACGGCAGGATTTGAAGTACTGACCGTATAAAAGATTCCACCGGCCAAATCCGATTCGGATCTACAATACGGTAAGAGCGTGCCGAAAGGACCAGTATCCATGTTGCATATTATTGAACTTTTCAGCTAACAAATAGTCGGGACACGCAGCGATTGTGACGCAGGAGTAACTCTCCCGAAAATGGACCCTATAAATTATTCTGTTTCAGAAACAAGCGTTTGCAAAAATACTGCACGTCAATCGACGCGCTATCAAGCGCCCGTTAACAAAAACCCGCGCGCGGGCAGATGGGCAGCGCGGGAAGGGGGCAGGGGCGATACGCCGTATAATAGATCTTTCAAAGTTATTGGATGGCCCTCGACTCGACTCGGCTGGGTTGGCGCGGGCCTGCTGTTCGACGTGTGTGCCACCCCCTTTCGCAGTGGGCCAGCGATACACGATGAGCGCGGAAAAAGTCGATTGCTTGAGTGATTAATGTCGAAAAGTTGATTGCTTGAGTGATTAATGATGATGATAATGATGATAATAATAACAATAATATAATTCAAATAATGAGAAAAACAGAAAATAATTCAATTTGGGGCTAACATCTACATGAAATTATCTGTGCGAGCCGTAACCAACAAATGAATTTATTGCTGTTCTCTTACTGTTCATTTTTTGTTTATTCTTGAAACTTTTCAAAATGGAAAGTCATGATGCAAGAAACATTTTTCAAAACAGATAAAAGAGGCTACTATTTGTCCCACACACAAACAGTAATTCTAATTTCGCAAATGTAAGTTTTCATTGTTTATGAAGTGCTTCAAGTGAACAACGAACAAAAGGAGAACAAAAGGAGAGTATATTTTACGTTTATGTCTTGGATGCAATACTAGGGACCATACGGGTATAAGTCTTAAGCGATTAAGTAAACTCAAAACCTTCATCAGGATGGCGGCTTAGAGCTGAACATTCAGAACAATATCATTGAGAACAAGATTGATTGAGATTCCTGGCGCGTCAACAGCTAAGGTCAATAGTTCCGTATGTGCATGTTTTTTTATTGTCCCCTGCTGGATGGCGAGATCCGGTGCCGACCTACTCGTAGACTTGAGTTTTCCACAACGAGGTGTCTCTCACCAACGGGGCAATGCCTCAGCGGGGACAGCCTCTAAGCTCCAGACTGTTCTCCCGGCAGGTGTGGTAGTTACGTGCATGCAAGTGTGTTAGGAAGGGAGAGGATAGGGAAGGAAGAGGAAGGAAAAATCGCGCGCGGTCCATGGCCATTTGTGAGGGTACTGCTCTGGCATTCTCCTGCTGTTGATCGTTGATACTGCGGAAAACTACCGATCAGAGCAGCCAGTCGCTAGCATTCTCCTCGAGACAGCGGCTGAATTTTATCTAGCTGGCAAGTGAGGGTCGAAAATCCTGCCACCGTCGGGACTCGAACGCTATGACCTCCCTGTCAGAGGCCTTGCAATGACGTCAGTTGGTGCTCTGAGACACCTATCTCGATGCAAACAGTCGGGTTCAACCTTGAATTTTTGTACAAGGAGCCTTCTATTAATTCTGTTATCTGGTGAGCGCAGACAGTCGTGAGGCCTACGATTTATCGTATTATTATTATTATTATTATTATTATTATTATTATTATTATTATTATTATTATTATTATTATTATTCCTTGACTTAATTTTGTATTTGATAGAAATTATGACTCGTTATTGGTTGGCAACTAAAAATAGCAATAGACGCCAGATTTAAATAAAGTATGAGTCTTGTATACGACCCAAGGCGTGTAACATGCGTGAGTTTCATTTTCCACTGGTTATGAACGCCCCCACCTTTTCTATCTTCTACCACTTGTGATGTCAAGATTGCAGTAATCTTACGCTACAAAAATATTTCAATGTCAAAATCGAAACTTAATTCATTTGAAGCTCGTAACTTGTAAACATCGAGGACGTTGTCACTTGACTCACTACGTCACTCCACAGTGTCTATTCTGAAGCGAAACATATTCTAACTAACCCTCTATCGTAACATCAGAACTGGAAATCCACAAATAGTTGGTAGGGCAAATAGTTTGTACGACACGCATCGTAGAGGGGCTGTAATTTTCTTCAATTTCCAAGTGCAGGAATGGTATTTTACGTCAGGGAACGAATGCAAGAATGACAGTGTGTGATGAATCTATGAGTCGCTGTTTATCAGTAGGTGATAATCCTGTGATTCTTTGAGGCTCGGTTCCTGTGATTCCTTGAGAATCGAGAACAATATGCATCGATCGCCGTCGTATAACAACAAACTCTTGTTGCATATTGTCCTTAAGATTTATGACTTATCTATCGTAAGTTATCAGTGTCATCGGTGTAACTACGTGTTTGAGATCGAGATAAAAAGCTTCTTAATCAAATGAAATAATTTTTCCATACACCATAAAGACTTACTTTTTATTTGGTACATTACAAGAAGGCGTTTTGTTCACGTTCGTCAACCTCATGAGACAAATGTGATGCACGGGATAGAGAGCGCTCAAGATGCTGCTGAAACTCGCCCGGCTTCCAGTTTTGCGCTTTGCCAGGCGATTCCTGGCGAAGAAACTCAATGAGTTTACTGATTTAAGCGCCACGTCGCTGCGACAAGATGCTACATCGTTCCACCTCATTGCTATTTGTGCGTGTGGCGCCACTTATGTATACTGGGGGGGGGGGGCAAAATAAATGGGACACTAGGTACATACGTTATCACTAATATCAGAGTAGTCGTTATTTTCGCCAAGGGGAATTACTTCGAGCACTATCAAATCGAAGTTTTCGTATTAGTGTGTAAGAGTTTGTCATGTGAAACATGGATCCTAACATTTATTTTCTATTAGTCATTACTAGACATCGGATTTTTAGGCACTAAAAAATCGTCTTTTAGACGCCTAAAAAGGCGCTGAAAAAGTCAAGAATAAGGACAAAAAAGGCACTGTCATAAGAGCCATACACAATAAAATGGAAAAATGGTATTTTTTGTCTATATTATTTTGTAAACTTAAATGCACAAAACCAGTCGTATATTTTAATGTAAAACTAGATTTACACATTTACAACTCTTCTACATTTTATTCTTAATAGTTTCCATTAACCAGTAATATTTACATATCACCAGTAACTTTTCAATGATCACAATTTCAAATTTGCGACGACTGGGAGACAAAATCAATTTGAATGCGGAGAAGGATATCTGACCGATGTGACTGGCATATATTTTAGCAATCCAACACTAGCACCACTGAAACCTTCTGGGAATTTATCTTTATTTCCACTTAAAATTTCGGTTCTCTCGGTGTATCGTCCATGTTCTCAGATCATGGCTGGTATTTATGAAATAGGGAAATGGAGAAAAATCAGTTGGTATACTTTTGGGAATTCACTCGTAATTTTAAATTTCAAGACGTGAATTGAAGATTTCATAATGAATGGTCACGTTGGACCATCACCGATTTTCCGATATCTTAGCATTGTATATAAATATAATAAATAAAAGTAAAAAAAAGGTCCTAAAAAGGTATTTATGCAAAAAATAGGCATTTATGCTAAAATAAGCAAAAATAAGCATTATAAAACTTCGTCATATGTCATCATTTGTCATGATTCGTGGACATATATTATCAGCCTTTGAATAAGTTCTCTAGAAAAAAATAGGCATTTCCCTAAACATCCGATGTCTAGTCATTACAAAATTATTTAACAAAAATATTGCTATATTGTGACCTCTACTCAGGCTGGGTGTGAAATATTCATGGATTCGGGGCTCTCCCTTTTGAAGATTTTGTAAAAAAAAATAACACAAAGTCGTAGTCACAGTACATTTATAATTGGACGTTTCCTTGAGCATTTACCAAGATACAGAATGTCATTCCATAAACACCCATAACAAAAACAACAAAAATTGTACAATATTTAAACAAAAAACAAAAAACCCAAGAAAAAACAACAAGTTTTCCTCAAATATAAACAAAACTTTGTTTTGATCAGGAGACAATCATATTATCCATTTAATAGTTTTCTTATGACTAAAGCAAGAATTGAACATTAGCACTGAACAGACTTCAAAAAGTAAAGAATGACATGGCAGTGATGTAATGTTTAATCAATATTATCACATTCCTTATTGCACTATCAAACTGGTGCTTACGCATTAAAAACACAAATTGAATTATTAATTTTTTTAAAGTGCAGCATTCATTGCAGGTTATTTTTCTCTTAAATTACCCTTAAAGTACATCTCACCTTGAGGACAAAAAATGAAGCAAGCGACTGTCTCTTCAGAACACTGTTCAGTCTCCGTGTCAACACCACAAAGACATTTAAACTAGAAAATAAACTACAAATGACAAACACATGTTATCACCTCAGAGATCAACATGAATCTATTCTTAAAATTACAAGTGTTTAAATGTTGTGCTCAAATAAATGTAGAAATGTAACACATTCTGACTCTTATATCATATTAAAGCTTCTACATGATCAGTACAACATGATAAATCATCTAGTCTTGTACACTTTAAGAGAATGATACAAGCAAAGATGAAGCATAAATATGAATGTCTCATAACATAACATTCTTAATTTTGATTGATTGATTGCTTTTTCGTGTTTCCGGGCGCGTCAACTGCTTCGGTCATTAGTCCCGTTAGTGTAGTGCATGCCTTTTTCTCGGGAGATGGCAGTGATCTTCCACCGCTGGATGGCGAGATCCGGCACCGACCTACCGTCGGCTAGTGGGGTTTCCCCCTAACCAGGACTCTCCCACCAGCGGACACCGCCCCAGCCCGGACAAGCTCTAAGCTCCCGACTGGTCTCCCGGAATATGTGGTTGTGTAGTGCATGTAAGTGTAAGTGTGTGTGTAAGGGGAGGGAATAGGACAAGGAAAAGGAAGGACAGATCGCGCGCGGTTCGTGGCCCGTTTGGTACTCTACTGCTCCGGCATTCACCTGGTGTTGATCGGAGAAACCACGGAACACTACCGATCAGAGCCGGACGCTAGAATTCTCCTCCAGACAGCGACTGAATTCGACCTAGCTGAAAAACTAGTGTCGAAAATCCTGCCGCTGTCAGGACTCGAACCTAGGACCTCCCTGTCAGAGACGCTGCAGTGACATCAGTTGCACATCAGTGACACATCTCTCCCCTTACACACACGCTTACACTAACATGCACTACACTACCACATATTCCGGTAAACCGGTCGGGAACTTAGAGCGTGTCCCGGCTGGGGCGGTGCCCCGCTGGTGGGAGAATCCTGGTTAGGGGGAAACCCCACTAGCCGACGGTGGGTCGGTGCCGGATCTCGCCATCCAGCAGGGGAAAATCACCGCCATCTCCCGAGAAAAACATGCACTACACTAACGGGACTAATGACCGAAGCAGTTGACGCGCCCGGAAACACGAAAAATCATTCAATCAATAGACCGAGTGGGTTTGGAGTCTGATCATTGTGAAGAGAGGAAGCAGATGAATAAGGCGAAAGAAGACAAAGTTAAAGAACGCTCTTTCGTGCGGTGACTCTGTCACTGGCCCACTCTTTTTTCCGATAACACATGGACTTCCGCGCTGACGTTTTATCGCCATTTAAGGCAACAAACTTTATGGATTTCTGAAGACGTCTCGTCTTTTTTCTATAAAAGACCTCTCAGCTCACCGTTCACCCAGTCTCCTTCCGTCGCACCCATGTCTTCATTCAGGCATCTTTGTCAATTTCCAGCATCCGGCTTTATTTTCATTTCAGATGATTCCAGGTTTCATAGATATTTCTGATAAGACAGGTCAAGAATGGAATATCATCAGAAATAAAACTATGTGTGATTTACTATGCGCCGTACTCTTGACTTCAAATAAGTACTTAAACTTTCTCTAGCACGTATCATTTTTGTGATACGGTGGTTTTAATATTGCGAATGTGCAAATTATCTCCCGAAATATGTCTACAATGAAAACTAGTCAACAATGAAAAATTATCAGAAAATAAGATAAGTGAGATTTCCTAAGTGTCACTTCCTGATTCGAAATATATGCGTGGATTTTCCCTAAGACGGTTAGTTTCTGAAATAGAACGCTTTTCATAAGGTGATTATGCGATTCCCCAACGGCAAAGCCGATCCTTCGGGAACTGTTGTTGGTGGAGATGAAATGAGCTTTTGTTTTGGTTAGCGTATCTCAAATCAGATAAAATAGCATGTGTAGATGTCTCTATTCGCTGGAGATGGTGCTTTTTCGAATTGCGCCTGGATATATGATATTAATATATACCAGTGTCCTTGTTGCGTATGGATGAGCAGGTGTCTCTGACTCTATATCCGCGTGATATTAGGCGCATTATTTGCGTTCGCACAGCCATAAACACAAAAAGTATCTTTTTTTTAGTTGGTCGGAAAGTAAGTCAAATGTCCATTGTACATGCCTATGCACATTGTAGTCAGGCCGAGCCCGCTTCTCTCATTTTGGCACCTCCTAGGCAACCTGTATAATAGTTTTGTAGCGAGCGAGCGAGCGAGAGCGAGAGACAGAGAGAGGGAGAGAGAGAGAGAGAGAGAGAGAGAGAGAGCGGGAGCGGGAGAGAGAGGGGGGTCAGAGCGAGAGAAAAAGTACTTGATAGTTTATTATCCTTGAAGAAAAGGATCAGAGGTGTCCGCTAGCCTCCACCCAAATCCTGAGATCTTTGCATTGTTATTACGTTTCTATGTAATGCTGTTGTTAACCATAATAATATTGTTTGTTTTGAGAAGGTACTCATTATTTTGTATCTAACACTTTGGTAAGAATTAATGAAACTCTAGGTACAGTAAAGAAAAAATATTTTTAGGACGGGGTGGAGAGGCGGAATTTTCCCCACTTCCCCGTAGGTCCATCTCAGTGACCACAAATATATGTATTTATCATATATAGCAAACATTGTGCAACAAATACAGGGGAGATAAAAATCTTCGCAGGTTTCTGGAAGACTGTCCTCTCTTTTTTACTATACGTAGTTGAATTTTAAATGAAGTTAGATACGAGCGTTTTCACATTTGATTACAAACGCCAAGAAAATATACTATTATAAAATTTTTCTTCAAGAGACCTACTTCATTTAAACGATGATGTCAATACGATCTATTACATATTGACAACATGATTTCATTCCGAAATTGACTAGTAAATCTTAATAAATAGTGTTACAAATTTCATCCTTCGGACTATTTTAAGAATATTTAAAGGGGTTCTCAATTAAATATTTCTTCAGATGTGTATCAAAGCATTAGCTGGGGAATGCCCTTCGCCGACTATTTTATTTTCCCTCTGAAATTACCGTAATTTCTACAAATGTATTTAAAGGTATCATAATGTCTTTGCCATTTTCGGAATCTTGCAAAACTGCAGTATGATATAATCCAGGATATTCCAGTAAATATCTTAAGGGGAACTAATTTCAGTTCGGATTCTCCTCTCATAATTGTTATTGAAATAATAAAAATAATTAAAAATTGTTATCTAAAAAGTTAAAAAATACATTAATTATGGCAATAAGAATTTCCATGTAATGTGAACCTTAATTATTAATTGTGTTGAATAATTTGAGTAAAATTACAAAATATGTTTTGACAGTGAGGCCATTTTGGCTGTTCGGCATGCGTTCGCCCTCCTCCCGCTCGAAGATCCCCACTTCTTGTGAGCACGCACTTCCTCTGAACACAACACAGTAGAACCTCGCTAATCCGAATCCCGCTAATCCAAACCCCGCTAATCCGAAATTTCGGATTTTCCCAATAAAATTTGGGATACAGAATAAATGAAATGCATATTTGCATTGTATAGAAAGGATTTTATAATTGCTGTAGAACTGAACAACTAATAATTGAAACACAAGTCGAAATGAAACATTTATTGCACTGGTAGCCACGTGTACATCACATGTTTATGTACCAGTCATTTTCATTTACATGACTTGAAAAATGGGTATTATATTCTTTCTTTTCTTTGTAAGGAATAGAATCCGCTTGATGTTGCCATGAGATGATGTGATCGCTACGTGACATAGCCATTTTTTCTCATTGCATGCTACGTTGCATTGCCTCTGGTAGTCCTGTAAATATATTTATATACGTACGGTGCTTTTTTCGGTTAATCCGAACAGACCGCAGCGCCAATTAGTTCAGAATACCGGGATTTTTCTGTAGTATAACATTCATTAAACGAGTAGAATTGGGATGTATAATACCGGTATTATCAACAAATAATTGAAACAATAAGAATTTTGGTTAAAGATATAAATTAAATATTATTTTTTGTAGTTAATGGTTTTTCACAATATTCTTCAAAATTTTGTAACACATATTCTGATGAAACTGTGTTGTGGGGTGAGGTATTTTTGGTACTGGAAAAATTGTTAACGCTTTCTTATAAAAGTTCGTGCAGAAGGCTTTGTATGTTATACTTTTATATTAATATAATAAGCGGTTTCTTCAGGTTTTGCACAGCCACGTAATGGTGACTCAATTAGATTGAGTTGACGTAAAATGATCAATGATAATGATGACTGAATGAGATTGAAGGCACGTAGTTTGCAATTAAAGTTGCCATGTTCTGTCGTGTAATGAATTGTGTTCCTTGACGGAAGAAACCATTTGCTATTTTTAGAGACAAAGTAGACATCAGGAAGAAAATAATAAATATGTTGCTGTTTAAACTAGAATTCCATATGGCTTGCCAAATTTTACATAATAATTTATTGCGTGACGCCGCTTTTGTAGAAAAGTATTCCAAGAAGTTTCGTCTTACTGATGTAGACATGTAACGTTGTTTGATGGACTGTTTAAACAAAAAGTGCTTGAAGTTATAAATTAAGAGACATCACTTCAGTGAGACCTTGTGAGGCATCCGTAGAAGTTATTCTGTATGTTCCAGTGAGAGCCCAAACAGTTTTTCGCTGTGCTGAAACCAGAATTCTTTTGTTGTGTACAAGCATTCCACGATGAAACTAAACTGAAACTTCAGATGAAAGAACTGGGAGAAAGCATTCTTCATAAAGTTGAAGAGGTCAACAATTAATGTTCATAAGTAGTGGTAGACCCAAAGGTTAAAGATTCGAAACACACACAAGGGAAAAGCCTTCAGCCACAGCTTGTGGTGTGGTTGGCTTTTTACACCACCACATACCCCATGTAAAATCTATCTCATCCTTGATTAATAATCCAAAGACATCTTTCATCCTCTCACTATGACATTGCCATTTTTGATACATAAGAAGGTAAAAGCAACCTAAGGCAACCTAAGTTTGTGATCTCCCCTGCCATGGGAAGGGGAGATCACAAAGGACTTCGCCGACGCACAGAGATGACTATGCCATTCCACACACATGGTGGTAGAAACTGAGGCTATAAAAGAGGCCCTCATTCCAAGCTTTTGCTGCCAATTCTCCTTCGAAAGTTCAAGACAATGACTAATCCTCGTAATGGGCAAAGATAACATTTTCCTCGACCGCAAAAGCATTTAACGAATTTGATTTTTTGACTCTACGCGGCATTTCTTTCTCAGTAAGCATTTATCCTCTCATACGGGAATAGCGTCGTCCCAAAATAACTGGCCGAGAAGCCCGAAGCTCTACTGAAAGCAAGTTTGGCCCCCTCAATTGCAGAGAAGCCATACGCCGCAACGCCGTCAGTTCCACTCTCGGTCCCCCTCCTCATCTCTCCCACCCCATTACCCTCGCTGCGAGCCGGTGAAGCCGAATTTGAATAGTCGTCGGGCTAAGTTGGTCTCGTCGATTCAGTTTGACTGCATGGAAGGCCCATACGCGACCAAGCGTCTGCGTGAATGAGCGTTTCAGTGAATGGCTTTCCATGAATGTGAAAGGTCGGGTAGGATTCCGAAATAGTCCAACTAGTACAGCCTCAAGAATTTTATTTTTACCTGAAGGATTAAATCGAGATAGTTTAATGTGATTTCCAGTTCCACCAATTGAAATTGAAATATCAAATTTGAATTTGAGAGTATTTTCATTATATGAGTTATAAATAAATATCTCTTGCTATATGCATAAAAACTAAATGTTTATGTATTTCTTGTTTTCTTTCAAATCGCAATTTTTTGACTAATGTGCCGTCCTCATTAATAAGGAGGCTAGCAATCTGACTTCCAAACCGCAGAATCAAAAATTCAATCCCAAATAGGGGGCGGTAGATTTTTCAGTGCTTGTGACATACAAAAGGAATCAATAAGCTATCCGACAAAATTAAATGTCCCTGGCATTAAGTTATCGCACTCTAACAAGATTTCACGTTCTACAACTATACAGGTCAGATTTTACTGACCGAAATTGATATTTGGTGAAGGAAACACAAGTCGCACTTAGGCGTTTCAAGGCACGTCCACAAAGCATGCACCCTCGAAACACCCTCTAGATTCGCTCGGAGGTGTGAAGAAGTCTGGGTCGAAAATACGGGTGCGAAACATTTCCTGTAAATACCCAAAGAAGAAACTGCTGCAATGTAGTCAATCCGTTTAGTGAGCCGAATTCTTTCATTGATGGATTGATTGATTTTTTCATGTTTCCAGGCGCGTCAACTGCTTTGGTCATTAGTCCCGTTAGTGTAGTGCATGTTTTTTCTCGGGAGATGGTGATCTTCCCCCGCTGGATGGCGAGATCTGGCGCCGACCTACCGTCGGCTAGTGGGGTTTCCCCCTAACCAGGACTCTCCCACCAGCGGACACCGCCCCAGCCCGGACAAGCTAAGACCCCGACTGATCTTCCGGAATATGTGGTAGTGTAATGCATGTTAGTGTAAGGGTGTGTGTGTGTAAAAGGAGAGGATAGGACAAGGAAGTGGAAGGACAGATCGCGCGCGGTCCGTGGCCCGTTTGGTAGGGTACTGCTCCGGCATTCGCCTGGTGTTGATCGGAGAAACCACGGAAAACTACCAATCAGAGCAGCCGGCCGCTAGAATTCTCCTCCAGACAGCGACTGAATTCGACCTAGCTGGAAAGCTAGTGTCGAAAATCCTGCCGCCGTCAGGACTCGAACCTAGGACCTCCCGTTGAATTCTTTCAATAGAGAAGTCAACGAAATCAATATATTCAAGAACAATGTGATGATATATTCATATGTAACGACAACAGTAGTTGTCTTCCGTTATATCCAGTACATGCGACAGAAGACAACGGAATTCTCTTCTTAACGGTAGCATTAAATTTGTTCCGATACAGTGTGTAGAGATGCTTTGGAAATGTTTATAAATATACATTCGGTGTTTGAAAGTAAAAAAAAAAACGCAATACACATGGCTAAAATTAGAATATTCTTCTAAGATTCCTAAATATCTTTGTCAAAAGAAAGGTTGGATAGAGTTAACCTTCTAAATATTCTGAAGACGTAATTTGAGTGTTAGGAATTATAAAAATATACACACGAGACTAGTTTAACCCGTTAGATCTCACTATTCCCAAAATGCAACAGTCGAATTTAACTGTTTCTTTTCTAATCTCAAATATTCTTTTGCGAATTTTGTCTTCAATAGACAGAGATTACATAAATGAAATATACAAGGTGAGTCACGTTACTTGAGCACCTCCTGCAATTTACGAACGGTTAATGTTATTACAATGCAGTTTTCACATTAGTGCATGAGGGAATAAGGGTAGTTTATACCAAGTTTTATTTCTATTTTATCACTTGTATTTTATGATATATTTAGGTAACTTAGTATGTTCAAATGGATCATTTTTTGAGTAATTTTTAGTTTTTGCATATTTTAATGTCCCGAGAGCGCGTTAGCAGCGAGAAGGCAGCATGATCTTGGGTGGTGGACTGATACATTTAAAATATCCGTTAAATACGAGTTCCAAAATAATCAAAATTACTCAAAAAATGTTTATATAACATAGAAGAATATGGATATCATTGCATTTGTCTTTTTACGCTCGTCGTGATAGACTAAAAATATGTATGGTTACATTAAAAAAAAAAAGTTACCTCAATATGTCTTAAAATACAAGTGATACAATAGAAACGAATACATACATGAATTAACCCCATTCCCTCATCCACTTCCGTGAAAACTGCAAAACTGCAAAAATTACAGGAGGTGCTAAAGTTACGTGAATCACCTTTATAAGGATTATTTTTAAATTCCGCATTGCCAGATGTCAATTTAGTTAAGGTCCCTAAAGCATTGTACACCCCTGACCAAGGTGTATTTATGATTTGCATGACATGATTCAAATCTTCATCTAAAACCCTACTTAGATGTTTGCTCGGAGGGTGAGGCCGGTGTAAAGAAAACGGTGGTTGGTCCGCACCAATGTTGACGGGGTATGTGCAGCTAAGTTCCAAGTGTTTATAGAAAAAAGCTCATTTTGAACCAGCGTTTGGCGCTTTAGAGCGCTTTAGTAGTATAATTTAGCAACATCTCAAGGTTTTAGCATTAAAAGTTGCAAATACTTGTACTCGGTTGGAGTCGTGGGAAAAGAATCATTTGTCACTAAAACTTGTGTGGTGTAATGTAATGGTTCATAAACCTTTATACTAATGAATGTAGGTAATAATTGAAGCAATTAATTATTTCTTACCGACCTGAGCGAGTTAGACCTATACGTGCTTATATTTTCCGTAAATAAACAGATATTTACTTTGGAACAATGGCCGCTAAATCCACAGGGCTACTTCATTCGTCGAGTTCCCGAAATATCAATTGCGTGTGACGTGCACACCCCTATCTTCGTATTAATAACAAAATCTGTTTACATACGAATTGCAAGTTATTACTTATTACTTTCAACCTAAATTTTTATCACAGAACCGCAATGACTCCTATATTGAATGGTCTGTGTCCCATTACAGTACAGATTTATATTTCGTATGGGTCCGCGAAGTCGTCACTATAAAGGTAACGAAATAATATAGTTTATTTTGGGAGCCTGGCTCTCTATCCTATTCTTTTCCGTGTCATTTGATTTCTATTACCTACTGGGAAAAAAAATAACAGATTTAACAATGTTGCCGAATCGCAATGTCGGCAGCTATTATACCGATTCTCTCCTCGCCGTTTTAATGCTCAGCGAGTCCAGTCCTCATTCTTATACACAGAAGATAACAGCAAAATACATGTATAAACCCATTTGACATGAAACAAATTACCTTAACAAGGAAAAATCAGCATATCGCTCACACAATCATATTTTTTTTATATACAATTCAATTCTCGCGAGTGCACTCTTTTTAAAAGTGGAAATTTTCCAATGGCAATTTTTTTACTCTTAACATTCACTCACAATCTTGGCCTTGCTATAAATTTTATTATGATGAATATTTGTCACTTCCCTGGTACCGTTCAGCTAGCCTCGAAGTGACGTCCCCGACCTTTGCCAATGTCACATTCATGTCCACGCCTAATTCCGTACCATTTTTCTTCGATTCCGAAGATCCAAAATTAAAGACCGATTAGTCCTCCCGGGGTAATTTTCAACAATTAGAACATCATTTTTCGAAAATCTTTTCACTTTTTGTAACATTTCTAATTAATCAACAACTCAAACTACGGCATGATGTTACCTGTCCGAAATCACACACTCTTATGCATTCTTGTGTACCCTTTCTGCAGCGCGCAGATTGAAACAAAGGACAGATGTTCTCTTTTGTCAACCCGCTGTACTTGTATACTTTCTATTTACAAATGTCTTTATATTTCTCATATTTTCTTCGTTACAATAATTTCTAAATAAAATGCAAATAACAATATTCATAACTTTTTGCTTTTCAAATCCCAGAACTTGTTAAATTATTAAATGTTTATGTGATGGCTCATCACATGTCAAACACATTCAATTGTCTTTGCCTAATATGGGAACATTTTCTTTAATAAAATTTTTCGTTACTCCACAGTAATATAGAAATTATGCGACTCTTTATCTATTTAGCAAATGTTATTTATTTATTTCTCACTGGTCTGCTAACTGCACAGTTCCTTAGATTTTTTAGAAATAAATAGCACTTTCTACCTTCACCCTAGCACCTTCGATTGTTTATTTCGTTTCTGTAAATTTCAACTCCATAAAATTTTGTCCAATTTATTTATATATTACTGGGACGCGTCCGAATGGACCGTCACAGTAAATCACCCTGGAAGAAGATATGGTGCTCACAATTTTAATTCATTATGGAAAAGTTCCTTCTAAATTTGGTAATTTTAAAAGCACCGTCTGATATTTTGTCCTGGTAGCCAACTTTGCACTAAAAACTACAAGAATTGGTATGAAGAATTCTAAAATGCCATCTGTTATTAAAAACTGTGTTTCCACTGTTTTTATGACATTGTAGCCCATTGAAACTTTCCTTCTGCAAACCCAATTCAATAGGAAAAATTCCGTTTCCTGTTGAAATCTGCAATTTTTTTTATTGACTGACATCTGAAAATGAAATGTTCATATTTTTTGCAGGTTGTGATGGAAAGTGTAGGAAAAATGATAATTATGATGAAACTGAGGACACTGACCCGTAAAGTACATCAACATCATCATCACAATGAATGGAACACCCATCACAATGAATGGAATGTTCGAGAAGAGGAAGAAGTTATATAATAAAAGTTTAAAACTACTGTTTGTTGATTCAGGATAGCAGAGGTATCAGCTACAAGTAGTTTATTATATTGAATTTTTTCAAAATTGTAGAGCCACTGGTGTTGGCATGAAGTCCCGAAACACGTGTATGGCTAAATTTTTCTGTTTATTAAAATTCATGTTGTAATACACTATTTGTGGTTCATACCTCTGTTATCCTGAATCAATAATCATGAAATACCACAATATCTCTGCTGCCACTACGGAATGTGTTAATATACTTGATAAAGTAAAAATATTTCTACCCAAACACTTTGTTTCTTCTTCTTCTTCTTCTTCTTCTTCTTCTTCTTATTATTATTATCATCATCATCATCATCTAATATATTTGTAAGAACAACTGAATCCGAATATTTTTTTTAAAATAATGAAATATAACGAGTTGTGTTGAATGAACAAAAGCGTATTATAAGCGATGTAGGCAGATAGGTTGGAGCAACACTCATGAACTTGTTTATACGCCTCGCGACTTGCCGTCGCTTGCGATATTATGTCCTTTTCTCATAGGTAAATAAATAAATATTTCTGCGTATTGCCCGAGCGTTATTCACTGGTTTTGGGTCAGCTCTGGACTCAGATTCGCGACACAACCAAAACACGTGCGTTCCATGAAGTAAGCCGATAACCCAGACTTACAATATTGATCTTCATTTCTGAACCAGATATTCTTCCAGGATGTCCGGTAAGGTAGGCTGAGGTAGACGGTCTTCTTATCCGCCGCGCTTCAACGCGCTCAAGAACAGATTTATTTAATTTCGTTACAACGAAAAACGCCTAGAGTAAGCTAGTCGTTAGATATTACGACCCGGGTGACAAGTGTGTTTGCAGCCAAAACTGCTGTTGTCTTATGTGAAAAAGTTGTTCACCACGAAGCAAAGTACCACACAGAGACTTTAGGAATTCATTGTTCTAGCGTATGAAGATGTCAAAATTTAAATTAGGTTTGGCGGCAATGCACTGAGAGTAAGATAAGTGAGTTTCCACTCTTTGGCAACAGAGGGCATTATAATAGTGTGCAGTATCGATAGAACTAAAGATGCAGAGTCTAACGCTTTTTTCAAAATAACTACCCTTTTCTAACATCTTATTCTTATTTGGATGATATAAAACCTATCTATGCAATTGTTTTTACGATTTAACATCTGTCGATCGATCTGTCTGTCTATCGCTCAGTCTGTCAGTCGGTCTGTCTGCCTGTATGCCCCTCTTTCTGTCGATTGGTTTATCGATTGATCTGTCTGTCTGTCTGTCCTTCGTCCCGACGGTCACTGTTCGACGGAAGTTTCTAAACGTAAGGTTTCTAAACGCGAATTTTGTACTCCATCCCAAGTCTCATGCCGTTTCAAAATTCGACAAGCGCTCAGTAAGTGTGGCGGGACCTGTTCTACGTATTATTTTTCATTATATTCGTCGGGATTAATATGACTATTGGCAAACTGACCATTAACAATTGCTAAGCAGCCGTTGTGAAAACAGTGCCAAACGGAGCCGTTTGTATTGCAAGCACTTCTGACAGAGCGAGGTACTTGCATAGAGTAAAGATGTACCTCTTTAGTCTATGGTACTTGCTACGCAGGAAGCTGGACTCCGCGTTCCCTTCCATCATTACCGCAGCCGCCATCTCCCCCCCCCATAACACCATCATCAGCGCTCCCAACGCCAACATCGCCCCAGCCGGGACAAGCTCTAAGCTCCCAACCGGTCTCCCGGCATGAGTGGTAGGGTAGTGAATGCGAGTGCGTATAAGGTAGAGGATAGGACACGGGTGAGGAAGGAAATATCGTAAGAGATGAGGAAGGACCGTGGACCGTTTGATAGAGGACTGCTATGGTATTCGCCTGGTATTGATAGTTGAAAACGATTCGAGTAGCCGGCCGCTAGAATTCTCCTCTAGACAGCGACTGAACTGGACCTAGCTAATTAGTCGTCGACCTCGATGCCACGACCGCCAGCGCCACCGCTTCCTCCGCCGCCAAATCTACCGCTGTCGCCACCATCGTTACAAGCACCACACCATCGCGGCCACACCATCACGGCCACATCACCATCACCACCGCCACCAACGCTGACGTTGCCGCCGACCTCGATGCCACGACCAGTGACAGCAGTGTCTCCAACGCCTCCACCGCCTCCATCACTTCCACCACCGCCACCATCGCCACCACAGCCACCACTGCCGCTGCCGCCCCCACCATCGCCGCACCGCCGCCATCACCGCTACCACCCCCACCGCCGGTACCGCTCCCACCTCCGCCATCACCACCGCCACCACCTCCGCCGCCGCCGCTGCCACCGCAGCCACCACCGCCACCACCGCCACCACCGCTACCACCGCCACCATCGCCACCACAGCCACCACTGCCGCTGCCGCCCCCACCATCGCCGCACCGCCGCCATCACCGCTACCGCCGCCATCACCGCTACCGCCCCACCGCCTGTACCGCTCCACCTCCGCCATCACCACCGCCACCACCTCCGCCGGCCGCTGCCACCGCAGCCACCACCGCCGCCATCGCCACCACAGCCCACCACTGCCGCTGCCGCCCCACCATCGCCGCACCGCCGCCATCACCGCTACCACCGCCGCCATCACCGCTACCGCCCCACCGCCGGTACAAACTCCCACCTCGCCATCACCACCGCCACCACCTCCGCCGCAGCCGCTGTACCGCATTACACCACCGCCACCGCTACCGCCATCGCCGCACAGCCACCACTGCCGCTGCCGCCCCACCATCATACCGCACCGCCGCCATCACCGCTACCGCCGCCATCACCGCTACCGCCCCACCGCCTGTACCGCTCCCACCTCCGCCATCACCACCGCCACCACCTCCGCCGCAGCCGCTGCCACCGCAGCCACCACCGCCACCACCGCCACCACAGCCACCACTGCCGCTGCCGCCCCCACCATCGCCGCACCGCCGCCATCACCGCTACCGCCGCCATCACCGCTACCGCCCCCACCGCCGGTACCGCTCCCACCTCCACCATCACCACCGTCACCACCTCCGCCGCCGCCGCTGCCACCGCAGCCACCACCACCACCACCGCCACCACCGCCACCATCGCCGCCACCGCCACCACCGCCAGCACCGCCACCACCGCCACCATCGCCGCCACCGCTTCGTCCGCCGCCACCTCTACCGCCGCCGCCATCGCCGCTGCCACCGCTACCACCATGCCGACCACCGCCGACGCGGCGACGCCAGCGCGCGCGGAAGCGTGCGATTAGCGCGGCGCCGCAGTCGTATGCTCCGACGTGTGGCGGCGGCGGCTGAGGCGGAGGGGCCGAGCGACGTGTGCGGCGGCAGGACGGAGTGGGCGGTCGCCACATCCTGCGCGAGCGCGGCTGGCTCATCGCGCCAATCGCCCCACGCCCCCACCTCGGCCCCCCCTCCCCCCACGCTGCCGCCGCACAGTTAACGCCACGGACTAACGACCCTGCCGAGGGCTCAACACAGCTGCTTCCGTGTTGAGTAGAAAGGAAGATGGACGCGTGAGGCTTTCTACGTTTGATACATTTTTATACAAACTCTATATAACCTTTGTTTTCTACCTAGATATAAGAGGGCGTTCAACGAACAAGGACTTGGAAATGATGCGTAATATGTCCTTAAAACTAGGTCCCTTGTGGATACACGAGATCATTATTTCGTATTGTCTACAAAATGTAACCTTTTGGAACGTTCTATTAGGTTTTTACCTTTGTCAAGCCGGATTCTCCACTTCTCAGAAATTCAAAATCACGTAGCCTATAATTTTGTACTAATTTTGTAGCAAGGCAAAACAATTGTACTCAATTTTAAATAATTATAAAACGACATTCAAAAGTGGGGGTGCTAATTAGACGTAATGCTAGCATCCTCACTTACCAAAAATTAAAAAGATGTTTTCAGTAATGTAGCCAAATGTCCTAGTTCGTGTTCGTAAAAGTCAAGATACCTAGCGATCAATTCTCTATAAATAAATTTTACTGCGGTCGTTTCCATATAAAAAATATTATTACCTGGAATATAGAAATATAAAAGGAACATGTCTTTTACACGGCCACATAGATATGTTTGAGAAGTTATAAAACAAAGAAAATTTTTCTTTTAGAATATTGTTCATGATTTTTTGCAGTAACCCGCAATAGTGTAATAAATAAATGGCTCACAGGTGTGAAAACATCACCCTTCAATAGAAGTAATAACGGAAAAATTACATCCTTGTGAGTTAATTCATAGAACGTCAGTTTAAAAGAGATACAAAAACAATATCGTTGATAAAAAGATAAAATCAAAATAATAAACAACTATTAACTAGTAATTTTCACATCAATGAGACTGGTATTTCTTTCTTACATTACTGTGGGTAAATGAGAGGAAATGTGAACAATAATTTAGATGTCACACAATATTTGTTTCCTCACTTTTTCGTCTCTTCATTGTCCTTCTTTGACATTGTGGGAACGCTGATGTAGTGTTGTTGACATTATTTAAGTATGAAATAATGGAAGTCATCTTTGACAATTTAAATTTATTAAGAGAGCCGGCTTTCGACGACTTTGTGATCATCACCCTGAATTAAAACTCCGCATAATTACACTCAGTTTCAAACTTCTCTCTGCCCACTGCCTCTCGACCTTCCCCTCATATTGATATATAAGCGGCTCAACGTATTCTGTTTTACTTTCATATATTTTATTTTATATTGACATAAAATGTATTTAATTTAATTTCATTTTTGTATTTTATTTTTTAATATTTTGTATTTAATTTGTATATCTTTTGACTAATGATGACGCAAAGCCTGGTCAGCCAAAATACACGTGAAATGCAAATCATGTATACTAGGAATATTTTATTTTGGAAGGGGGTAGTAGTCTGTTTTACTGAAATATTAGAATAATATAATATTAAAGAAAAATTTTAAGAGAGTTCTTAAAATATATTAAACATATATTGGATATAAAAAGGCGTAAGTTTCGTTACATGGATGCGGGAAATAGAACACTACTACTGTTGAAAACGATCCAGATGTTGGTACCAAAACGTCTGGGAATTCGAATTTACCGATTTATGAAAACTGGAAGTATAATGAAAATTACATAAAATTTATTTTTACATGTATAACTGATGAATATAATCCGAAAGGGTTGTCTGTTGAAAATGATCATGTAATGCGCAACAGCAGTTTAAATGAAACTGAATTAAACTATATATATCTTTGAATTAAACTGAAAGATATTTGTAAATAATTCATCCAACTTAACAAAATAAAAACGTTGAGTCAATCAGAAACTGAAAGAAATCAATCTAAACTGCTCAAAAGTATGAGACTGTTTAAATACCAATGCTGCATGTAGTCAGACAATAAGTAAATACAATTTCATATAAGATGTAAAAGGTAAAATAATGTAAATGTATTAATAACTGTTTGACGGGTAATTAAAAGTATTAATGATACATACAGACAATATTACCTAATCAAAATCAAAATATAAGTTTATATACGTAATGTAAAGATGTAATGTAAAATATGAGAGTATTAATGATTGATGACTAATTGAATGTATTAACGATATACATAGTTAATTTATCCATATGTAAATTAAATATAAATTATGTGTGCCATGTAAATAAGTAATATAAGTGTAAATATTAATGACTTTTTGATAACTAATTGAATGTATTAATACAGGCAATAAATTTCCCTAATAAGTGAATTTCTTCGAGATAGAAATAAAAAATTTCGAATTGGGCAGGATTTATCGGAAAAGGGTAACATTACTTTCGGGGTCTCTCAGGGCAGTGTCATAAGCCCACCGCCGTTTCCTATCTTTGTAAATGATTTATCGCGAAATATAACGCCAAGAATTCGACTCTTCGCCGACGACTCTATATTATATAAGGAAATTGCAAAACAGCACTATATAATTCCACTAAAGGGCGATTTAAATAAAATTTATGATTAGGCAATAGCTAATAAAATGACTATAAATGGAAAGAAAAGTAAAACGATCACATTTTGTAGTGCCAGAGCTTTTCATACAATAACTTATCAGCTAGCTAACGACGTAGTTCCGCAAATCCCGAACTGTAAATATCTTGGCATCCTCCTGGATGTAAATTGGAATGGCAGAAACAGACGAACTACGTAGAGGGTAAAGCTTGGAGGTCTTTGCATTTCGTCATGAGAAATCTTAAAAAATGCAAGACAAATACAAATAGCAACACAAATAGCTAAAGAAATCGCGAACACCTCGTTTGTTAAGCTGGATCGAATAATTGCTGGGATCAGTACAGAATAGGACTTAAAAAGAGATTAAAGAGGATACAAAACAAAGGGGCAAAATACACGTTTCGGAGGAACTCACCTGCGCATTGGGAATTATTATAACGCCGGAGGAAAAGGGCACGACGTTGCGCGCTGTATAAATATTACGTTGGTTGCTCTGCATGAGAGGAAATTAGGGGAAGGCTGGACAAACCAGATTATTTAAATGCATTACAAAATACAAACTTTATTGTGTTAAGAATTATTTTTACATTATTAAATTTTTATTTCAAGTGTTTGCCTGTGTGTACTATACGTATGACCAGCTCTACTTCTCCACATTTTTTATTTTTTGTTAGCAATACTCGTCGTCAGAACCAAACAAACCATGATTTCACTTGGCCAAGATCGGGAGCGGTAGCTCAGTACATCAACGGTTGCTACAGCAGCGCCTCTGACCGGGAGGTCCGAGGTTCGAGTCCTGACGGCGGCAGGATTTTCGAAACTAGCTTTTCAGATAGGTCGAATTCAGTCGCTGCCTGGAGCGGCCGGCTGCTCTGATCGGTAGTTTTCCGTGGTTTCTCCGATCAATACCAGGCGAATGCCGGAGCAGTACCCTAACAGACGGGCCACGGACCGCGCGCGATCTGTCTTTCCCCTTCCTTGTCCGATCCTCTCCTTTTACACACACACTTACACTAACATGCACTACACTACCACATATTCCGGGAGACCGGTCGGGAGATTAGAGCTTGTCCCGGCTGGGGCGGTGTCCGCTGGTGGGAGAGTCCTGGTTAGGGGGAAACCCCACTAGCCGACGGTAGGTCGGCGCCGGATCTCGCCATCCAGGGGGGAAGATCACCGCCATCTCCCGAGAAAAAAACATGCACTACACTAACGGGACTAATGACCAAAGCAGTTGACGCGCCCGGAAACATGAAAAAGTCAATCAATCAATCAGCTTGGCCAAGAGAAGGAAATCTTTGCAGATCATTAACTTTCACTTTGTGCTCGTTCACGATGTCCATCGCTGCATTTTTTCATGTTATATGAATTGGAGGTATCAACATTTTTGCACCTTCTGGATATGTGTATTTTATCTTTGCTTGAAAGTATTTAATATTGCCGGCTGTCAGATAAATCCAATTCCTTTCTCTTTTGAATTCAACAATTGAGTCAAGTATTTATAAACTCTTCCGGCACGAACAATTGCCTTCTAAAACTCGATATATGTCTGAAATTTTCTTTGAAAAATCGACCCGTAGAAATTACACTCGAGAACTCATTACATTTAACTTAGGGAGTTCTACTATAATTGAATTTGGAATTACTGAATACACATTTGACATCACTATCTGTCTGTTTATTAACATATGGCCTCGCACACTGTTCTCTGCCTTACACGTTTATTGTCTTGAGTTATTTTGTATCCCAAGATTTTCTGCACATTTATTCATCTGCGCCTGCCGGGTTCCGCTAAGCGAAACTTTGATTTTCCTCAGGATCATATGCAACGAAGCTGTACCCCTCTGTCTCTCTCTCTGTCTGTCTCTCTCTGACTCTCTCTCAGCCTGTCTCTCTTTCTTTCTCTCTCTCTCTCTCTAGTTGTCCAGGCCTGGGCCTTACCCATCAGTGACCCGATAGGTACCAACGGACCTTCTCAGCTAATTCCTTGGTTATTTCCTTGACGCCGCTGTGATCTTTGGAACCTTAGCGGAATAATGGTTAATGATAAGATAGGGTAGGGAATAATTCATCGAACATACCGATGGAATGGATATTGGCAGAGAAAACGGGAGTATCCCGAGAAAACCTGCTGGAACCCGCTCTGTCCACAAATTCCATTTGGAACCGCCTGGGATTAAACGTGAGCATCAGTGGTGCAAAGCGTGCGGTCTGACCACTATGCTGCGGACCACCCCAGTAATCTATGTCAAATTTTACTTTCTTGCTACGGAGTAGAGAAACTTATATAATGCTACGCGAAACAAAACTGCCAATTTTCGGCAGAAAAACTTGTTACAGGGCCCTGGTAACGAAACAGTGGATAAATCCAGTTGCTCAATTCGGAGAAAAAATCCTTGAACACTTGGTTCAGCCAGAATCCATGTTTTTTGGGTCCTTGACCCCGAAAAATCGAATAACGGCAAAAATTCTGTCCGTTTGTGCGGCTGTTCGTCTGTGAACAACGCTAGCTGCTTCGTTCAGCCGATTTTCTCCAAAATCGATATTCCACAATAATTGTGGAATATGTGATCAATTATTGATCTGGCTGATGTCACGGCCCCTTGAATTTGAAACTGAGATTTCAATTTTGGAGGGTACTTCATATGAAGCCCTGGAAAATTTTCAACATTTCAAAAAAATGGTTCCGTCGTTTTTGATTAAATTTTGTTGTGGGTTAGTGTGAAGGACATTTAAGAGAATGCCGCAAGTAACAAATTCGTGATCTGGGCTGTCCGGGTGACGTCGAAGCGGCGACGCGGCGTCACCCGGACAGGCCACATCATGACTCTGGCCGCGGAAGCCTACGATATCATTTAAGTATCAAGTTCTTTGAAAAATATCATTTTTCAAAAATTTCAAAAGTTCAGAATTTTTTCGAAGTCTTCCTATAAATATAAGTATGAAGATAGAGATTTTTTCCTTAATAAAATCTGTTCCTTAAAGATATATTTTGAAATAAGGGCCTATACAATTCTTCGAAAATTTGAGTACTTTTCGCGTAATTTTGCGTTAAAAATTCGGGTGAGAAAGTATGTGCAATTTTAGCACCACTAGTTTTGTGATAATTTGATAAGTTTTAATGTTTCAATTAACCTTGGCCTCTCAATGAACTCACTGAAATATTTGTGTGATTGTGATTCGCAGCAACCCACTTTGGACGTGCCACATGGGGACGTGCTAGGCTCAGTAAAACTAGTGGCGAATGCTAAGCTTTTCTTCCTCTTGGTATCCTTACTCAACTACTCAGATTAAAAAAAAAATTATCCATTTTTCGGTTTCAAAAACCCACAAAACGAGTTTTTCTGTCAAAAATTTTCCGTATTGTTGCAGTATTTCAATACTTTCTTTACACTACGTAAGTAGTATGCGAGAAATTAAAAATGTACCGTACCCTTCACTCTATTCTTACAATAAATTTAAAGAAAAAAATGAAAATGTCCAGAGAGATTGATATAATGAACTCCCAAATTGTAAAGAATATTTTTCAAACTTTGAAAGCTTCCAACTAGAGCCAGATGGTGTTTCTTGAATTTGGAAAAAACATCCTATGGTTTAGGCGCTAGTAGTGTTCACAGACGGACGGACAGACAGACAGACGGACGGGCGATCGGTTTTAATTTTGCTTTATCTAAATTTGCTAATCTCAATTGGTTTTTGGCATTAAGGATCCACAAAACAAGGATTCTGCTACACCACGCGTTAGAGGATCCTTTTCTCTTAATTTAGCAACTGAATTTATCCACTTATTTGATGTCAAGGCTCGGAAATGATTTTTTTCCTACCAAATATCCGCCGTTTTTTTTCGCGCGACATTACATACTTTCTCTATACTTCGTATATATGTACGTGTTCGAGAAGGTAAAAATAGACATAGTTGTCTGTTTAACATACAAATATATTCAGTTTACATTGTTAATTTAAGTGAGACATTTAAAGGGGATGCTTAGCAGTTAATTTACGGCATACACTCAATATATTTTTGAAGAGTTCTTTTTATCCTGTTTGCCGGAACTATATTTTCACAACTTCTAAAGTTAAGCGATCACTTCTCTTCACTATGCCCTGCTATCTACATCTTAGAACCATTATGTCGCAGAGAGTATGACTACAGTATTATTTACCACTACTATCGTTTAATTTTGAACACAATTTCTAATGAAAGAATTTCATTAAATATCGCTAAAGTCAAAGAAAGTACTATTAAACCAACTTTCGCGAAATTGAAGAGGGGACAACTATCTTAAAATTCATCAAAAAATTTCAAATTTCATCAAAAGATACTTTACGTTTCCTACTTCACATCACTCTTCTGCGAAGGCCCCATCCCCTTCCCATGTTCCTCCTATACCCCCATCACAGTCTCATCTCTTGCGTCTTTGCCACATGGGTTCCTTTTTGGTTCGCCCCGCATCTTTCATACCCGATTATACTCCCCCTGCTCCACACCAAACTTCGTTCTTCCGTCCTCCGTTACAATCAGCTCTGCGTTTCTTCGGCTTCCCCACATTCCACTGCACTCCGATCCCGGAGACGCGTCCCTGACCTCGCCATACAATCTCTTCCTCCACCTCATCCCCCGCTTCGTCCCACCCTGCACTTTCCCGCTTGTCTGCGAACTCTCGAGCTTCGAGCTCCCCCACTAGCCTCCTCTTCACGTCCCCGCCTCGTCGCTTCCCTCCCCGCACCCGAGCTATGCTCGCGCTAGGATGCCCCCTCACGCCCCGGCTTGCCCCGCCCCCACGCTGCGTCGCCCCGTTCCCGCGCTGTGTTGCTCCATCCCACCCCGCCTCCCCGCTACACGCGCCTCATCTCCTTGCCCCGCCCCGCCCCGCCCCGCTCCGCCCCGCCCCAGTCCTGCCCCGTCCCCCCGAAACGCCCGCACCTCAGCGTTGCGCCGCCCTGCCCCGCTCTGCCCCACCCTGTCTTGCCCCGCCCCGGCCTGCCCTGCCCCGGCCTGCCCCGCCCCGGCCTGCCCCGCCCCGGCCTGCCCCGCCCCGGCCTGCCCCGCCCCGGGCAGCCCCGCCCCGGCCTGCCCCGCCCCTCTTCCGCCCTCCCCGCCCTGCTCCACCCCCGCGCTGCGCCAGCCGCTGCTGGTGAATTATGCACCGACGAGATTGCTCCGGCGTCGGGCCCGCTAAGGCGGCAGCGCGTCCTATGCTGCTTCGCGCCGCTTCCCCGCCCCCGCTCCATCCTCCCTCGCCACTGTCGCAGCAGCCGCACTCCGCCCCATCCCTGCGCAGCCCGCGCCTCTTAGCTGATGCGTCACTCCATCACACCACCTGCGCCTGCCCGGCTTTTCTTATTGCCTCGATTATCCTCTTCCCTCCGCGCGCGCGGGGCCGTGGTTCTCGCGCCGATGTGCAGCGGTCAGCTGCGTTGCTGTCACCTTCTTCGCCTCCGATTTTTCTCCTCCTCCTCCTCCTGTTTCTCCTCCTTAGCGCCGGGCTTGTTACCGCAAGCGCCTCCGCTGCCCGCTTCCCCTCCTCGTCTTGCGCCGCCGCTTCCTCTTCCGTACTAATTAAAGCAAAGTGAGTCCCTAAGGAAAGTCGGAAATTATTCGCGTTGTTAGGAGAGAAGTTTACCCCCAAGAAACTGCTGATGGAGGAGCGTTATTTTCGTTTTGGGCTTTTCCGTACAAGAGCGGCTTCCAACAGCGCTGTTGATGTTGTGCGACCCCAGCGTGGTCCTCGACGCGACCTTTGCCATTCGAAGGTGTCGCTTCGATGTTCAGCTAGTGTAGTGTAATTCCAGTAATCTTTTTAGGCGTTTACTACTTGGCTGTCTGGGAGACGCTTCGTCCTAGGCACAGATGCCTAAGTTTCGGCCGCCATTCTGTGACCTTCCTCAGGGCGAAATGCAATTTGGCCCATTTTGTTCTGAGGAAGGTCGGCGGCCGAAACGTTGGAACTTGTGCCTAGGACGCGGCCAAGTAACTACTGACTCCGCCTGCGGAAGACTGCGATACCAATGTATTAAGGCCGTTCGTTTCCCCTCTCTACAACCTCTTCTTTGCGGCGACAATCGCTTATTTCCCTCCAAAAATTCAGACGCAAATCTTGGACGACTGCTAATAGTGTCCAGAAAAGTTGATAAGATGAGTGACGCGAGTATTTGGGAGACTTCCAAATAAATTTGAGCCGCTTAAATTTATTGCCTCTGATGTAGTTCAATGATTTTCTACGGTGTGATACGGAATCACAGTTCCAAATTCGAAGTTTCAAATCATAGTTTATGTAAGAACTCTATTAATTAGCACATCACATGTTCGTTGTTTCATTTGTCGTTCTAGCCAGTTATATTCTTACCTAAGCAGGCCTCGTTAGTGTATGGGGTTCTAGTAGATCCCTAGTATGCGATGCATGGGATGTGCATGGTATGCTTTCATGTAATGACACAGTTGGCTTTTAATATCGCAAGATCG
This sequence comes from Teleogryllus occipitalis, assembly GCA_011170035.1. Lineage (NCBI taxonomy): Eukaryota > Metazoa > Arthropoda > Insecta > Orthoptera > Gryllidae > Teleogryllus > Teleogryllus occipitalis. The sequence goes on from BLKR01000989.1 coordinate 264,448, forward strand.
AACTTAACCATCATCCTATTCACAATCATTTTCATATTTCACCCTTCATTCTTTACACGTAATCATCCTACCATCTTTTATACGTGAGAAGCAAAGAAAAACCGTAGGTGGGATCCACAGAATGGGAGAACATAAAGATGCTTTCTTGACTTCCGTTCAGTACAGCATACGCAGCCCTCCTCCTACCTCACTTATTTACGTTCACCAATAGACATTCTTCCAAACTTGAAGCTGGGCAACATAACCTGGTTTGAGAACTACAAGTCGTGAGCAGAATCGCTTTGGAGACGAGATTCCGATAAAAATTGTTTTATCTTTTTATTTTGCTGCTTTTCCTTTTCTTGCCATTCTAGTTATGTACAAGAAAAGAGAAAATTGTAAAGATGCAGCGGAAAATGACGATATTTTGTTTGAACTCGTATTGTTCGGCCCTAATGTCAAAAAATGTATATTGTTGCTCTGTGTATTCAGCTATCTATATCCAAATCCATTGTTAGTCAGAATCCACTTTTGGGCGATCCTAAGTACCGACAAATTGGTGGACGGCAAAACCTCTATGTCCGTTCGTCCGTCCGTCTGACTGTGGGGAGACGGCACCTAAACCATTCAGAAAATTTTAACACTCGATCTGCCTGAACTCGAGGCCAAACATGTTTTGAAAACATATTTTGATTTAAGGGGTATTTTACATGAAACCACATTTTCAATTTAATTCTAAAAAATGGCTCCATTTTTGTTGAAGTTTTTCTTTGGATAGCGCATAACTTAAAATGGCGTAGGTCTCATTTTCATTAAACTGTCTGAATTTTCGAAAAATGCAAAAGATTTAATTTTTTCGGCGTCTTGCAAGATAAATATTTTTTCTTTTATTGAGTGTACAATGCTGCATATTCATTATATTTCCAATACCATTAACTTATAATCCGATACCGAGATATATTTACAACCGGCTAATGTAATCTTTTTTTCGGCTTTGAATTCTAAATTTGTTTTGTTTATTCCATGACTCCTGGTGCCCCGTGTGTTCCCAACGTACTCGTTGATTTATTCACACTTATGTATTGGGTTGGTAAGTTGGTACAAGATCTTTAAGATCACTGACCAGTGTTGCCAGACGTGCTAGGATCCTGGTATTTTTACCTAGATTTTAATGAAGATACCATGTACCAGGATGGAGACATTCTGGTACGTTTAAATACCAGGATTTTACCTCGACCGTAATTGACGATGTACAATTTAAGATTCGTATAATATTTTTTATTCCATTATTTAAAAATAACACCAATATTACAAATAACTATGATATTGGAAAAAACACTGCCGTAAAAACATTGACATAGGATTGTCTTTTCCTAGTACATAGTATAGCAGACAATAATAGAACGTCCCAGTCTTCCATTTAGCTGACTGATATAAAATGTATCGATATATGTATCGGTATGTTTAGTTAAGTTTAACTAAAAAAAGTGCACCCTAATACATATGTACTTCGATTTATTTAGTATTCTTTGACAAATCATTAGCTGTTGCGATGTCATCCAATCGGGAGCTTAAACGTCACTAAAGACACGAAGTATAATGGAATTATAATCGGAATAATTCAGAATTTAAAGTCAATTGGCATTGATACCAGGTATTTTAGTGAAAGTACCAGAATTTGTGGTCAGTATTGGAATATACATCTGCATCATTTGGCAAAAGCTGTCACTGACAACTGTCAGTCAACTTTTCCTCAGTCAACTTGACTTTCATCCAACGAATATTACAAGCATTGTTATTCATTTTCATAGTTTAGACTATCAGATTAATCATAAGGTATATTTTTAATAATTGTTATTTTTACATTCGTGTTTTGCACACAATTATTGGTTTTAAGCATTTTCTAAAAATTCGGATTTTGTAAATAAATGATATATACATTGTTTTATAGTGTTCTCTTTTTATACCTTATTTGAAGTTTTTTTTATCGACATCCAAATATCAAAATGGCATCCATTTCAGTGCATTTTTCCTTTTTCGGTCATATCCATGAACAATCGAATCTAGAAAGCCTAGGTTTTCACTAGATGGTTGGTAAAACATTTTTCAACAATGTTTCATGCTCCGTAAATTTAAGTTTGTGGATCAATTTTGTTTACGTTTGTTCTTCAAGCTTTGATCTGTTGACTTCTTTAGAAGGGTGTGAAAGTTGTTGCTTTGTTGGTAATAATACCAAGAAGCAAGCAAATTTTCAATAATTATTTTGGTAACAGGAACACTATCGCTTCACAAAATAACAACAATGAGGTTAATTCATAAGTAGACAACTGAACAGTCGTGTGCAAGAACTATAAACAACATTCATCGAAGTGTTTCTACAAGGAAATTGACAAGAGGAAATGCTCTCTCATCTCTTGAAAACTCTTTGAATAGTAATAATAATTAGGTTATAATTTGATACATTAGATATCCTTAAGGAAGTATTATGTAGTTTTTGTTCTTTCAATCTTTGCACAGGAATGTGAGATCAGAAATATGAGTTTTAATGAATTTAATACTTTAAAGCTGATTTCCGAGGGAAGTTATTTTTTGAAACATTTGTTACTTTTTCTCTGAAATTATTAGACCAGTTTCTTGCAAATTCTCAGAGGATCTTCATATTGTAAAGGTACATGTTGGCACATAGGCGGCGAAGATTAATTCAAATTTGGGGCCGTACTTGGAATTCAATCATATATAGCAATTCTTTGGTGCTAACGGTATTTATAACAACATATTTATACAAACGGTATTTATTCCAAACGTCCCGCGTTGGACTTACAGTATTTTTTCTATAAAACCCGCGGGCGGGCTTTCAGAGAGAGGGGCAATACATTTTTTGTTTGAAAGTCTTTGGAACGACTGAACTGCTTTGAAATGCTGAAATGCTTCCTAAGATGTGGCGGTAGAGCGCGCTACGGGACGGACACCAAAAAACGAGGAGAGAGATATCATTTCATATTGCGCGATTGGAGGAATCTTTGCCTCCGTATACTTGCGACGTGATGCGATCGCATTGTTTGAAGATCGAGATGCCGAGTGGTTGCACGGCGCGCTCAGGTAAAGGGAAAAGGAATGGAAAGCTGAAATTTTATGTTGGTAGTGGTTTAGTTCACAGCAGAAGTGAACAGCATTTAGTTCACAGCAGACTCCGTGAACAGTCTTGACACCGAGCGTCTGCCTAACATTCTATCAGGCTCGAATTACGACAGAAAACGATCTTCTTTTCGCTTAGATGAGGTAATACTGACAACTTCTTCAATACTCAATAATTCTTACAATGAGGTAAATTAATAGTTCTTAAATAATCGTCTTTCAGAATTTTCCCTTGTATCAAGGAAGAAAAGGTGGATGGAGTCTTGTCAATCCTAATCATCGTCTGATGCTCCTCCAAAAATCTCAACATATTTACAGCCTCAACGGTACATGTTTACTACTAGAATAAAAACTATATGAACATTACTTTAGAATTTTTGTATAAAAAATGTATAAACTTGGTAAAATTAATTACCTTCACTTTTCTGTTTGTTTAAGTATTAATAAACAGTCCAGGGAAATATCTAGTGGAAACTATCCCTACCGTAAAGAATTTATAAGAAAAATGTTCATGGAAACAGCCAAATTAACACGGTTATGATAGGGTTTCATGACTTCCCTTACCAGACGTTAACATTATATTGAAAATCCTTAGAGTTTTAAAAATAATGGTTTTTGTAATTCTGTAAATGTGAGAGGTTTTAATGAGTATCGAAAATATACCGTGCTTATAAAAGTAATTTATTCTAATTGAGCAAAAATTTTCAAGAAAAAAATTTCAGCCATTTTTCAGAAAATTTTTGAAATGTCAAAGAGACTTCGTGTAAACTACCCAAAGAATTAAAATACACTAGTGATCTCCGAACGAATCCACTAGCTCTTACTCTTGAGATATTTACCAAGTTTCTGTTCAAAATCTTGAAATCTAAGTGTCACCTCCATCCACTCATATAGTATTCAAATCGATTATGGGGTACAAAATTGCGTGAATCTCCTCTCCACCTGCACCAATCTTAGCGATATTTGTTACGGCGCTAATAGACCCTAATTATTACGTGTGTGTGAAATTACAGATGAAAAAAATGTTAAACGCAGATTTTTCGAAATAAATTATAAGAAGCCCATTTTCTAGATAAATTATTGACGTGATACTAATATGTTTCCTTCCTAATCTATAATATAGAGAGAAAAAGTAAAAAAAAATAACACTTAGATTTGTATACATCGACATAAGCCTTCGATATTGGCATCAAGTCATCATTTGCAAAATCAAAAACGCTGGGCCCCCCTATTATTGCAGAAATTACAAAAACGTCTAAACAACAGAAGTTTGGCAGTATTACCCCAAGGTTTTCCCCTTTCGCCAACTCTTTGCAACCTCTATGTAACTCCAAACTGAAGGGAATTAAAATTTGCAAAGTTTGCAGACAACACACCTATAACTGCTACATCAGAGCTACGCAGATATGAAAACAAAAATGCAGTTATTTTAAAGCTAATTTAAAGCTGGGAATGTATCCAAAATTTTCCTGAATCCGACTAAGACAGTAGCGAGAATGTTTAATCAGACCGAATACGTCCCCTCTTCTTTTAGCATTAAAAATGAACAAATAGATTAAAAGAAGTCAAATAAACAAATAAAATGTATTGGATTAAACATTGGCATTCACATAAAGTGGATAAAAACACATCTAAATCAAAATTAAACATGTCAACACTAAATTACACGAACTAAAACCATTAATAAACGGACATAGCCGCTTCGTTTACAAAACTGCATTCATAGCATTAGAATCGTGAATTGTAAAGTATACCCCTGCTGCTGAACGCTTATCTCATATGAATAAATGCATCCAAAACGATGTAAGTCATCCAAAATCAATACCTCAGAACAAAAAGAAATTCGCCGAGGTTTGTTATAAACCAACAACCCCCCATAGAGTTTAACGAAGAGAAAATACTCCAACACATCACATATCTCTCCGTAAATTTCTTAATTCATATCTTGTACAAAAACCAGACTTTTCTCAATTCAGTTTGTGTAGAAACCAAATCCAAAATGGAAGAATAACTGGTAGTGTTACAGATTGATTGATTGATTAATTTTTCGTGTTTCCGGGCGCGTCAACTGCTATGGTCATTAGTCCCGTTAGTGTAGTGCATGTTTTTTCTCGGGAGATGGCGGTGACCTTCCCCCGCCGGATGGCGAGATCCGGCGCCGACCTACCGTCGGCTAGTGGGGTTTCCCCCTAACCAGGACTCTCCCACCAGCGGGGCACCGCCCCAGCCGGGACAAGCTCTAAGCTCCCGACCGGTCTCCCGGAATATGTGGTAGTGTAGTGCATGTTAGTGTAAGTGTGTGTGTAAGGGGGAGAGGATAGGACAAGGAAGAGGAAGGAAAGATCGCGCGCGGTCCGTGGCCCGTTTGTTAGGGTATTGCTCCGGCATTCGCCTGGTGTTGATCGGAGAAACCACGGAAAACTACCGATCAGAGCAGCCGGCCGCTAGAATTCTCCTCCAGATAGCGACTGGATTCGACCTAGCTGGAAAGCTAGTGTCGAAAATCCTGCCGCCGTCAGGACTCGAACCTAGGACCTCCCGGTCAGAGGCGCTGCAGGGTAGGGTTACAGAATGGCACAGACTTTCTCGTATTAGTTTTTAATTTCTTTGGTCTGGGCTAGCTGTTTGGTCCTACATCTTTTGCCAGCTGCCATTTATCGCCGCCCAAAACTTTTTAAATTTTCAGTTTTAGTCTCGTTAAATAGAATGCAAAATGTTTGATCTTTTTTCTAGGATGTCGTAAACGATTGCAACAATAAATAGTGTCCGTTGATTTGATATTAGAAGTATACAATGTACTCTTGCCAGAAATTTGAGCAGAAAGTGATAATGATTTTTTAAGAATAAGTATTTTTTGCTCTGATCGATCGACGAACTTTTTAAATAATTTTTAAAGTCATCTTCAAAAAATGATTCAATATTGAATTTTTTTCTTTAGCTCCACACTAAAGTTATTATTATATGGTAGCAAGGCGAATTACATTATCAAGTAATTACGATACTTGGTGACCAAATCAAATACGTTCGTCTAAATCGTTTTAGGTTCATATTTCATATTGTCATCTAGCGACTACAAACATTTCCAATATAATATAAAAGACAATATTACATGAACTGTAGGTAACAGTCCGTCATATTCTCACCTATTGGTCTTTCAATTCACGTGCTACGCTTCGAATTGCGCATTCTCATCAGTGGTCCCCACTCATTCAATGGGGCTCATCCCCACCCTTCTTAGCTTACTGAATTTGCTCTTGAGTGGCTTGCGTGTGGCTTCCGAGGTCAGTGAAAGTGCAAAATGCTGTGCAGGTCTGGCGTCGAGCTTCAGTTGGATCACCGCCATCGCCAGTAAGCCTCACAGCACGTTGCCGTAAAAGGAAGGCCTTTCTAGGGCTGTGAACGCGCACTTTAGCATCACCGAAGATGTGGGAAGACTTCACTTTCTCATTGCAACATTAAGGTTAATCGCAGGCTACCTGTAACCAGAATAAATGCGCCACTAGCTGAACCCTTGCAAACAATCCACACTTAGAAAACATTGATTATAACTAGGAAAATACTTCTAAACTGGATCACAACTTTGAACGATGAGCCCTTGAACATCTTCATATGCCCCTCATGAGGGGGAGAGAGCTAAAATTTCAAAACTGAAAAAGGTTCAAATGGGTCTCATTTTGTGGAATACTGCTTAAAGAAACTGCGAAAAGAAACTGGCGTCCTTGCTTCTCACATGTTTCCCTTTTTGATCCCTCATATATCCTCACATGTACTGCCCTCTTTACCCCCCGTGTTCCCCAATTTTTTTTCTCTAAGATCTTAGTGGCATGTTCCACTGAACATTACCCCTTATGTTCCCTCAACATGCCCTCTACGTTGACCACAAGCGGACTGACGAAGTCACGGACAGACATGTTGCGGTCAATCGATTTTTCAGTACCAAGGACCTACAAAACATGGATTCTGTCTTCATAATGTGTAATGAAGTAATTTATAATAATAGTAATATTAATGTGTAAGGATAATCCACACTTATGTGAGGAAGTAATTTACTGTAACTAAGAACAAGATTTATCCTCTTTTTGTTACCGGGTCCCGTCAATAATAATTTCTCTGTTGAAAATTCCCCGTTTTTATGCGCACGATTACAATACTTTCTCTTCGTAGGAAGTAAGGGCGAGAAGGTAAAATTCAATTCTGTGGTTTCCTCACTGATGTAAATGAGTTTTCTATAACTCTGGAGCGAAAATGGCTAGTTTTCAAATGTTGCTAACCTCGCGTTGTTAGTACTTTTATTTATCAGTCGACTATTTACGGTTAAAGGAAGGGGAAGAGATTCTGGAGCACCAAAAAACGTGCTCAGATTGTATTTCTTCCCTTTACGTCACATATAGTTTTTACTTTCATTCGATCAAAAATAATCAAATTAAATAAATCAAGTAAATTAAACCAAACATTTAAAACAGCTACAAACGCCGAAATCGTATATTCTCGAAATTTTGAATGAATAGTTCGGGATTTATTTTATCTCAGTGCTGTAATAACTCAAATTATAACAAATAGGTGCAATAAATTCCATCATGATGAAAACGCGGATTAGAAGCAATATAAATGATTTTCTACTTCCTAAAAAACTGAAACCTAAAATATACAAATAATCATAGGGGGCCTCCCGATTCCCCTTTGATAATGCTATGGTTAAATGTGTTTGATGTAAAATTTGTTGGGAGTGATTATCCTACCTGGTAATGCCAAATTTTTGAGAGTTATGTTATAATTGAATCTTGTATGGTAACTAATCGTCAACTTTTCTTAGAGTAATAAAAATATAAACAAGATTTTCTTTCTGAATATGCATAAGATACGGCCGTATGGTAACTTACGACTTCCCCTTCTCGGACGCGATCGGAAACTTACGATTTCCCCTAACGTGAAAATAATGATTTTGAGATGCTTTCGATACTTGAATTATCAGTTTACTCTCGTTTGATACGGGCGATTTGGATATTGCCATTAACTAGTCGACAATATCATGGAATCTTCACAAAAACTGCCATGGTTTACGTTTATTGTTAAAATGATTTTAACTTCATATTAACCGTCATCATTGTAGGAAAACAAAAATAAGTATCAAAATGAAAAGACGCCTACATTGCACAGAGCAGGTATGAGCACTTGCTCTCCACCCCACCCCATCCTTGCCTAAAAATCTGGTAAGAAACATAGATCATAATGACAAAATGAAGTATGAAATATATTGACTAAGTATTATATTTTTTAACTTTAAATATACAATGAGTACGTAGTTAATATACTAATTAAAATACTGTTGAAACTTTCGTTGAACTATGTAAATTGCGACACATACAACAGCTTTAAATTATCTTGTTTATGTGTCAAACTAAAATGCTCCTGATTAAAAAAGATCCAGAAAGACTTCTTCCGAATTATGTTTTACTTTACGTAGGAAAATTAAAACATCGTTTCATAATCCTCAAGTAGAATTTACTTTCAAGCAAATTAAGCAGTTTCTTATGAACCCCCACGGGATAGAAGCCACCTTGCTCCGAAAAAATCCATAAAATATTCGCAAAGTGTCATAAATATGTTTGTATCTATAAATTAATTTTTAACTGGAAAGGCTTAAAAATCTGTGAGCAAATTGTTAATATTCACTTTTATTTGTACAAACAGTTATTCTATTACAATTAGTACTTTTTTAGAAAATATGGAATGTGCCCCATCATGAATTTGTGTTTGGGGGCCCCGCAGCATCTGGCCTTGCCTCACACCCTCAATTTTGTGTCTCTCTTCAGTTCAAATCCTGCTCATTGTTGTCATATAGGTCTGGGGCGATCAGAAGGGGGGACAGCGAGGGCAACTTGCCCCAGGCCCCGACTTAATGGGGTCCAAAATTTCACCTTATTCAAGAGAAATAAAAAAAATATCAATTTATCTTTAATCCAAATTTATCACAACTTATTTCTGATGCATGAAGAAACGAATTCGGTTTATGAATTGGGATGGAGGAAATATTTTGGTGGAAATGAGAGACCTTATTGGGTCAACTGTCCCGGGCCCCTGGTTTTCTCTGGGCGCCCCTGCTCATAGATCCCTGTTCGTGTGACAGCCTGGCTTGCTAACTTTGTTGCCCGGCAGGCAAGTCCAGAGACGGCTCCTGTCCCCCACCGCCCTACGCGACGCCCTAGCCCGGCCTCTCCCTCACCGGCTCCCGGTCCTCCGCCCGGTCGCCCGTGAAGATAGGCGGCACTTGCGACTATCGCCACCAGGAGCGCCAGTGCGCCGCCGGCCGGTGCGGCGCAGCGGGGCGGCCGCGATTAATATTTTACAAAACGCGCTTTGTGTGCGCGAGGCGATAACATGGCGGTTCATCCCTCCCACCCTGCCACCCCCGCGCCTCCCTCTCCGTGACCGCAGCGGCCGCATTCGACTGTCGTCGTGCGGTGCCGATACAGCGCCGGGCGCTCATTCAGATGCACTGACACGAAATTCGCTTCAGGAAGAATGCCACGGTTTGACCTTGGGAGGCGTGCGATAGGAGTTGAAACTGTTCACAAGCGTGGAAAATTGCCATTTGTAGAATTTGGTTTTTCACGATAAGTTCTGAATCCACTGCTCAAAAAATCTGGACTTTATCTCTGTAAGTCACTTTTTAATGAGTGTTCTTGGGAGGAATTTAGAATAGGATTTGGTGTTAAAAAGTAATAGCTGATAAAGCTTGTTTGAAAACTTGTTAGTTTTCTTCTAAACTAATTTTTCACATAAATATGAAAAATGAGGTGGTCAGGTGGACCAATACACGAAACTTCACTTCACTGTTGTATTAAAAAGCGCATTGCACTAGTCTATTTCTAGTTTATGACTTTTCTATGTCGTGTGCATTTTAATCAGGCAGAAAAAATGTCTTAGAATAATTTGATTCTAAAATCTTGTATCAAAATCAACCGGAAGCCGAGGAGTGCAGTGTTTATTAAAATCGAATTTAGTGCAAAGAATTATCATGAAAAAGAAATAGCCAAGCAATGTATGTGCAAACGTGGCACGCACTGAGATATCAAGTTTAACAATGAAAAATATATCCAGAATTAAATACAACCTGATTGTTGAAATTTGAGCTTCATTTTCTCAGAACTTGTAATGTGTCAGTATTCGTTCATAGCCTTGCGAAGCCTCAGGTAGAACCCTAGGAGAGTATAATAAAGGACCAACTATGTAAGAAAATTGAAAAGGACCAATTAAAAACATATTTCATAGTCGTTTTATGTAATTCTTTTAAAAGCCTAATTAACGTTTGTTTGCAACAGTCACATTATACTTGACCATTACTTGAAAGCTTTAGAAACGAATGTTTATAAAACGTAATGATCGAAAAATTTTACAAGACTAAAGAAAAATAAAGAAATATTTAGTTGAACGTAAAGATAGATCTAAGTTCCCACTCAGATATTCCCGACATCACAGGCCGAAACCAGAAGCCCAACAAATTCCCCTGAACGATGTACTCAATTTGGCGTGTCGTATCCCCCCACCCCGCGGCGGCGACGCTCGTCCCCACTCGTCCCATTCCTCGTGCTGCTCGCAGGGTGCTCAGGGCACCTTAAGTATCGATTACGACGCCCTCCGCGTTAAGTTGCCAGAACGACGTTAGGGCGCCACGCGGCGTCTGCTCATTAGTCTTCGGGGGCGGCGGCGGCGGCGGTGCGCGCGCCCGCCCGGCCCGGCCCGACGCGGCCCGGCCCGGCCCGGCCCGCCCGGCCCGGGGTCGATGCTGAGGGCGGACCGACTTCCTGGCGGCGGGGGCGTCGACGGCGCGCGCCGCGGCGCCCGCCCGCGCGGCGCGCGCCGCCACGTGACGCCGGGACGTGCGCCTCACGCGCTCACTCTGTTGTTTGTTTAGTCGATGGATTGACGTTTCCGCGCACGTCAGTTGCTAAGGTCATTAGTCCCGTTACTGTAGCAAATGATTTATCTCGAGATATGGCGGTGGGCTTCCCCCGCTGGGTGGTGAGATCCGGCGCTGACATCACGCATCTAATCTCGCCAACCACGGGGGAAGATCATCGCCATCTCCCGAGGAAGACATTCTCTACACTTACGGGACTAATGACCTCAGTAGTTGACGCGCCCGGAATCACTAACAAACACTCACCATTTAGTCGATGTATTCATATTTCCGGGTACGTCAATTGCTAAGGTAAAAGACCCGTTCAACTAAAGACCCGTTTCTGTGGTACATGATTTATCTCTTATTATAGATATGGTGATATGCTTCTTCCGCTGGTGGGTGAGATCTGGTGCCGACCTCACGCACCCATTCTGTGGTTTGTTTAGTTGATTGATTGATATTTCCGGGCACATCAATTGTTATGGACACTAGTCCCGTTAATGTAACGAATGTTTTATCTCAAGATTTAGCGATGTGCCGGTGCCGACCACACGCACCCACTCTGTTTATTGTTTGATCGATTGATTGACATTTCCGAGCATGTCAATTGCTATAGTCATTAGTATCGATAGTATAGCGAATGTTTTATCTCAAGATTTAGCGATGTGCTTTACCAGCTGGATGGTGAGATCCGGTGCCGACCACACGCACCCACTCTGTTCATTGTTTGATCGATTGATTGACATTTCCGAGCATGTCAATTGCTATAGTCATTAGTATCGATAGTTAAGCGAATGTTTTATCTCAAGATATAGCGGTGTGCTTCCCTCGTTGGATGTTGAGATCCGGAGCCAATCTACAGGAAGGGTTGCGATAACCTTTTGTCTCCAGGTATCTCCCCCAGCGGCACACTTCCCCACCCGGAGCAGCAATTTCTAAGCTTTCCACTGGTCGCCCGACCTAGGGATTAGGAAGGGGGTAGGAAGTAGAAGTCGTGCGTGACCCGACGCAGGATAGCTGCTTGTAGGGTAGTGCTTCGACATTCGCCTGGTATTAATCGAAGAATCAGTGTCAAAAACTGAACTCGAGAACCTCCCGGCGAGAGTTGCTGTGGAGACAACAGTTTCGACTGGGTTGGTCGGTTTTTATTTCATACCATATCTCTCTCAGGATACTACGGACGTGTTGTGATGCATATTGCGGGTCCACAGAAAAGTGGCTTACCTAAAAAATTACCTTGTTTGTAGTTGAGTGGGAAATGTGCTTACAAATTGATATAGTTTTACTAGCGAGATGTTCATAAAAATATTTCACAAGGCGTCCGCTATTTACAAATAGTAAAAATCTGTGTACACGAAACAAACATCTGCACAGATTAAATCATTGTTCATGAAAATTTAGGGGTGTCATTTTCTTGTGCTCTGACGATACTATATTTTAGTCATTTGAAGAAAAAGTAGAACTGATATCTTTTGTCGACATTGGTCGACACTGCAAATGAGTATAAGTGAGGGATTCTATTATTTATTTATGTAACCCTAACAACAGTTTTAAATTATTTTTGACGTATGGGCGAGAGGCGTACATGTTTTCTGTCTTCTTATTCACATGTGTATTCTCAAATGAGTTGACATTAAATGACTACTCATTTCATTAAGGAAGGCTGCCCAACCCCTGCTTCTACGGGCATTCTGCACTCCAGAGTCACGCGTCTGCTGGCGAGAGCGGCAAAAGTGCAAGTAGTGGGAGGCGACAGCTTTGCGAGGAGGGGAGCAGCCTTCGAATTACACAATGCGGTGCGGTGCGTAAATGAAATGCCTGGGCGTCCAATGCAATGATGCATGCTACGAAATTACGATATTTTTCCACTTATTTAAATAGTAATGTCTAACATTTCTAGTTGCTAGGAACGTAATTTACTGTTTATGTTTTTCTGTGCACAGCTATGTATCAACAAAAAGTATAATTTAATAATTTATTTTTCACTAGGAATGCTGTAATTTCTAAATTATACCAAATGCAAAACGAGATATCAACGATCAAACTTCTCAGACAATAATATTAGGGCACTCAGAGAGTATTATGGGTCTTATTAAATAGAATGCGAAGGGCCTAATTTTTTATATGATGTCGTAAACGCTTATGACTGAATAGTGTTCGTTGATTTGATATTAGAAATATGTAATGAACTCTTGTCAGAAATTAGAGCAGAAAGTAATCATGATATTTTAAGAAGATTTTTGGGTTTTGATCGAACCATTTTATTCAATTAAACATAGTTAATAAGAAAATAGTTTATTACTGTCCTCTTCAAAAAACCGATTCAATATTACAATATTGTTTTTAGCATCAATCTGAATTTGTGATTACATCGTAGCGAAGCGAATAACATTATCAGCGCTACAAACAATTACAATTCTTGGTAACCAAATCAAATATGTTTGTTTAATTCGTTTTTGGTTCATATTTCACATTGTAATCTATTGATAATGAACTTGGATAAACACATCAATCCACGTTCATATTTAGTGAAAGATAAAAATGAAAAAAAATTATTTGTGGAAATAGAATTGATCTAAGAAAATCATGAAATCCGTTTGTGCCAGAGTCATCAGAAGTACCTGATGATGATCATTTGGCAGGGATTGAAACTGTTCATCCTGCTACCAATCCAGTTAGTGATGTCACTGCGATTGGTGAGAAATCAAATGCGACCAAAACCAGATCAGGCAGAGTTGTAAGACTAAGTTTAAAAATTTGTCCTCTGTAGTTTTTGTATTGTATTGTCTTGTATGTGTATTAACTTATGTCATTCTTGTGTTGTGTCTTGTATTTATGATGTCTGGCTGTGTCTTTATTGTGTCTATTATTATATCTTGTATTGTCATATATTGTGTGATTAGAAGGGGAAAGATGTGTTATAAGTGTACTATTAGCGCTGGCTAGTGGCGCGATCATGAGATGTCGTCAGAGGCATGTATTGCCAGTATGAAGTCGTCACATGCAGAATATACGGACTGAACATCATGAGCTGTTGTGTATTATTTATAATTTATGACCCGCCCCAGGAACCAGGTAAAATAATACATTCTCAACAATACCAAAGGGAATATTACTTGAACTGAATGTGACAGTCCGTCATACTTTCCCCGATTGCTCTTTCGATTTACGCGCTGCAGTTCGAATTGCGCATTCTTATTAGTGGTCCCTCTCCTAGAATGAGTCCCTACCCTTCCTAACACTTCTGCATTTGCAATCGAGTGACTCACGCGTGGCTCCCGAGGTCAGTGAAAGTGCAAAATGCTGTGCAGGCCTCCAAAAGGGGAAGTTGCCTGCTATCTTAAATGTGCCTCATTCGGCCTTCTCTTACCCAATTTGGATTTTCCTACGAACGCGCTCACTTCTAATGTGAAAAACGATGACGATGATTCCGCAGAAAACATCTATACGCAAGTTATTGTAAAGGGATAACATGGAAACGAATAATAAAGAGATAATAGAAGTCAACTGTAACGAAAATGAGCACACAAGTTCAATTAGATGCCATTTACACGAAAAATGTTGAATGTGTACACTCTGTGAATTCACAATTACGATGCATTTGGCGCAAATGGTACTTGACAACGTTTCCAATCACATAAGGGTGTCTATGATACACGATTATTGTATTAGTGACTAGAAGTGCTTTAAATGATCTTACTATGTTTCTAGAAAACTCATAACTTATCTGTGAAAATAAGCTCAAATTTGCTCGTTATCAGAAATACTGAAAATGATATTTTCTCAGAAAGGGTCCAATTTTACCACAGAAATGTACGTACAGAATCAGGGTTTACTCGACTATAACATTCTCAAGTCAAATTCCATTCTACTATTAGGCCACCGTAAAATGATCAATTTGTGAAAAAAATTTTTTTATGAAGCACAATTTTCCTCAATATAAATATTACATGAATGTGAACTAAAACGTTTTATTAACAAATGAAAGCTGTAAATATTATGTTAAAAATATTTTCTTTATAGTTAACTATTTTTGAGAAATTTGTTGGTTATTGAGTCCCTTTCGTTAGTTTTTGATTATAAAATAACTTCATTTGCACTCTTGCTATGGAAACAAATGGTTTTAGAATGCTTCAGATACGTAGATTCAATATTATTAAGCCCATTAAAGATTGCATGTGCATACAAAGGTCAGATTTAGTTATATGATTGGTTTTATCAAATTATTGCATTTTAAAACCGTAGCACAATTACAATTAGAGCAGTCAAATGGTTTTCGGCCTCGTTTGGCAGGGTTCTGGGGCAGATGAGTCACAGTAGGTGGAGAGTAAGGCTGTGTGTTTGAAACCCACGTAAGCCTGGATGTTTTCACTGTGTTTGAGGTGAGGGAGACATTCTTAACCTTGTACTAGAACAATGGTACAAATATCGGTGTTGGGCTAAGGAAGTCAGAGTCCGGTACAAGACTGAGAGGTCTATTCTATGATCGGGGTGTGCAAAGGTGCCCTTCACCACCTTCAAGAGGAGCGTTTGGTACCGCCAGGGGCCTTAGTAGTATTTTAGTCTCGAGGAGAATGGGAAAATAAGTACAGAAGTGTTACTTGGGTCACAAGGTCGGGAAACAAATGAACGTCATGTAAGGCGATGACATTGCAAGATATAGTGATGAAACCATTTACAAACGAGCTAACTGTAAATGAACGCACTGAAAAAATGAGTGCAAGAGAATAACTTGCAGTTATGTTGCCAGCATTGGTCATGCAGTAGCTGCCAAAGCGATCCCTTCTTATAGTAATATTTGTTTGCTATGAGGAAGTCTGGTAAAATGTTGGAGAAATGCTCGCAGAATAAGTGAAATTCTTATTACCGTTAATTGAGGGCCACTGTCAAAAACAATCTCCTCCGACAAACCGAATCAAGTATATTTAAATACAGCAATTGTTATTGAGATGTAAGTACAAACCAATGTACAGCAGTCATCTGACACATGAGTCCTTTCACAAAAAATTTCAGTGATTATAATTATAAGTGGTACATTACATTTTTAAGGTAGGTTGAATGTAGGATTCCTTTGCATATTTACTTACAACATTGACGTACAGATCGTAGTAAAAATAAAACATTTACATTACATTTTCAGAAATATTTGAATTCTCTGTTCACAATGAATAGTGGTTGTTTTGTTCCAAAATGTGTAAACCACCCTCCTTTTATTAGTTTTCGTGTCTTAATACTTAACGATAAGAAAAAATGTTTTGGGAGGTTTACAATGACCCGTGTAGTGAATATTTTCTAACTTTTTACGGCCACGTCCCACACACATCTAATTTTTGTCACGCATTCTTGCTGTTCGATATTGCAAGACATGTTTCAACTCTCCAAGACATTTTTCAATCACATTGATTCTATTGACGAATGTGTTCTGCATTTCTAGATTTTTAAATTATGTCATTAAATTTTTCTAAAATCTGATTAATTGTTGAGTAAAATAATTAAGAGGAGGAAATGTTTCGGTAAGCTGCACTTTCCCAACTAGGGGGAGCTATCTAGTTATCATAGATTTTGTCTCAGATACATGCAGAACATCACAAGGCCACATTAATTGATGACCCCCGAAAAGATTTTCCTCCATCTCGTCAGCTCCTCTAATGCTAGCTCGAGTTTCCCTTGAGTCCCTCTCTTGGAAGTTTCACTACTAGTAGCTCTAAGGCGGTTCTCCTACGTGCCCTGCATTTTTGAGCTGAAACTCTGATTTTGGCGGTGATTTTGAGATAACTCCGTACTAACTTCATCTTCGCTCTCTCCAAGGCTGCGATACTTGCTCTTGTTCCGTCCCTTTGACCTACTTCGGATAGAGGCTCATTTGTCATCTTCCTTGCTTCCTTGACACTGACCATCCCCTTGCGCTGGTTTTCGCTGATGTCCTTGTAGTCGACCCGCCTTCGCTTTCTCGCTCTCATTCCAAATATAACTATTATTGTAATGGAAAAGCATTTATCTTAATTTTAGCTTTCATTTATCAATTACATTTCCCTTATTATGTTAATCAATGTTTCTTTCTTCAACAGTGACGTAAAACTTAAGTTATTCATGGACTATCGCGAAGTAATGTAATGATACTATAATATGGATAATAAGTAGAACAAGTTATATGAGTACAATACGTGAACAAGCTATTTATGCAGGTACTAAAAGTACTCGTAAGACAAGTACCTTTTGTTTTAATCACGTTTTATTTTGTAATATTTAACATAAAACATCAAAAAATATGTGCTGAGAATGACCGAAGTATATAACGCATGAGAAGTAGAATGCTAGATGGTTAACTTTCGTACAAACTCTCCCAGACGAACTATGTGGGATATTAACATTTTAAGGGCACAGAAGAAAAAAACGATAACAATTAAAATTGTAATTTTTGTGATACTATTACTTTTGACTCCCGACATCTCTCGCCCATGCAGTGTGATACTTAAATAATTCAATGTGTGGTTCATAATTGGACTCAGAATGTTGTCATATTTTTGTAACCCACATAAATTTCTTAAACAAAATATGTTTACTTGATTATATTTCTAAAGTATTTCCGAGTGGGTTCACACGTTTTACATCCAAACTCTTCAATTGAAAGGCTTGTGGCAGAAATAAGGTACACATCAGCCATAGCGAGCCTCTCGCTGTACATAAATGATAATCTTAATTTTGGTCGAAGAGTGACTCATTTTGTTATTATTCCAATTCCTTTATAAATAAGAACAAGACATGAATTTATATGAAAAATTTTTTCAGTAACAGAGGCTTTATCCTATAGTTTTATTTTGTATCAAGATTCCGGTAAGCCGATACTTTCGTTAAATCATTCTCTTGGGGTTTTGCAGATAGTTTCGTAAGAATTTTTCAATGAAGTTATAGTGATTGAAGAGTATATTTTTCTATTATAAACGTTCGTTTCCTCCAGCTTTCACTCCCACCTCCACCTCGCAATTCCAACGCAAGTCAACCTAACGCTTACTCTACGTTCCAAACCGAATTCCAC